>CAHIKZ030000479.1:625000-895000 GCA_903632075.3 Acanthosepion pharaonis
TTTTTTTTTCCTCCGTACTTGGGTACACACGTTTCTCCCGAAAAGCTCAATTTTCGTTTCATGTGACCAAATAACTTTCTTCCAGATTTTTTAACAAATTTCAAATGGTTTTGCACAAATTTACGTCTTAATAGTGGAGTCTTTCTTGATGATCTAAAATACAGGCCTGTACGATTCAGTGATCACTTAATTGTATCTTTGCTTACTTCAATTCCGGTATTTTTCGGATCGTTCTGAATTTCTCAAAAATGGTTGTTTCTTCACATTCCGGGTTGTATATCGTTCGGTAGCCTCGTTTAATTTACGCGGATGACTACTCCTTTGAATATTTTCAGTAGTATCATATTTTTCCACTTTCGAACAACAGCACCCACTGTACACACAAGCAAATTTAAATCTTGAACAATTTTTCGATACCCCTTACCATCTCTGCGGAGCTTTATATTCTTTTGTCGCATATCCTTTGACAATTTTTTTTGTTTTAACTATTTATATAATTTTAGATAGCGGGACAGTCTGTACTGTATCAGAGATGTTATCACTATGTGCCGATTGAGTGACGTGCTTGGTTAATACATATACTGAAGACAACCTGTGATTGGTTGAAGTACAAACAATATCAAAATAACTGACAATAGTCCTAAAATTCCTAAAAGTCCTTTTTATCGTATTATTTGTATAGGTGTTAAATACTTTTGCATACAGCCAAATTCGAAAATTGGCAATAGAAATACATAAAAACAATGTTTCTCAATTTTCCTTTATGCTTAGTTAGACAATGTTCATTAAAATATTTGAAGTATCATTCAAATTGAACAATTTTTATTGTGAAATTTATAAAAAAAAAACGATGTGTTAAATACTTTTGCTACCTACTATATATATATATATATATATATATATATATATATATAGAGAGAGAGAGAGAGAGAGAGAGGTAAAAACAGATATAAATAGAGAGGAGGAAAAGAAAAAAGAGAGATTTTGAGCTTAACTTAGAGCTTACGAAAACAAAAAAAACTAATTACAAGTGTTTACATTGCTTAAAATGTTCTCTTGATCGTTTTTTATCTTGTTTGTCTTAATGTTTTTTTCTTGATTAGAATTGAAAGTATGGGGTCTGCCTATACAGGGGCTGGGGGTCATAAATGCATGTCCTCATCTCTGTTCAAATGTAAATAATGATAACTCTTCATCCCAGAAATTTGAATATCACGATTTTTAGTTAAAAATGAATGGTTCTATAACTATATATATTTATGGACATCAGAAAGGTTCCGATTAGTTAAATATTATGTACAAAGCGAATGTTATACTGGCTTGTCGCTACATTTTGTGAGCATTATTCTTTATGCTGGCTCCCAAGGAAACAACCTCTATATTCTTGATGCAAGCTAGCTGTTACGGTAAATAATTTAGGTACAGTGATAAGTTCGTAGCCTGATCATGAAAAAATGCAATTATTTTACACATTTTTTCACTACAACTTCCGGCGTTATTTACATTTATACTATTGTCCTCATCTTTGCTGTTGCAATCAAAATGTTTCAGTCATTGTGCTCTTTAGCCGACTTCAGGTAAACTTCAGGGAATTTTGAGCTGAACCTTTTATTCAATCTACGGAGGTAAATTGCTCTCATTCCAGTATTGGAATGTCTCATCTTAGTTAATTGTTCGTGACAAACCTGAGGAAGGAGAGCACAGCAGCCGAAACGTTGTGATCGTAGAAACAAAGATGAGCACATTAGTCCGACTGTAAATAATGTAAATAACGATAACTCAGAAACTCAAACAGAAATAATTTCCTTCGTTGTCAGTGCACCTAATCCAACGTTTTTCCATTTATCATATAGATTGAACATCATACAGTGAAGATTTCAGATCAAATTTTAGCTATTTCCGGTTACTGAGCATATGTGTTTATGTGCGTGTGTAAATTTATGCCAACTGTTATGTAACATTTTTGCTGTACCAGAGTCACCATTAAAAAGGGAAATGACTCAAAACGAGCAATACTTACATGTTTACGAAGCTGAAAAACAAAACAAAAAACAAAAAAAAACTCCTTGATAGAATAAAATTCAACGGTATTAATTAAAAATATATTTCATATATACTGCCATTTTCTAGGGTATATGTAAAGTAGTATTTTACTGATGCAGGGAAAGAGAGCGTATTAAATAGTTTTAAATAAAAAATATTTCCACTTCATTAATTAAAATATACTTTATTGGAAAGAAACTATTTTTTTTCTTTGTAGTTGTATCGTGATATTCAGAAAATCTTGTTTTTATGTTCTTCTAGACTCAACTTTAACTTTAATTCATGCAGTAAATGTTCTGGTGATACGCCAACTGAATCACCTACAGATGGGTGGAAAAACGCCAAAAAGAGACACCTTCCTGGTAGATACTTACAGACTCGTATTAACCTGACATGTCTGTCTTTTTGGACTAGTGTAAATCAGACCTATGTATACCTTTTTCAACTGTTGTATAAACCGGCCTATCTCTAGCTTGTTGACTGTAGTGTAAACAGGACTATGAGTACATTTTTACTATAGTGTAAATATATGGCAATATTTGTTATTTTTGCTTTATAAGCCTTATATTCGACATTAAATAACCCAGTAAAAGTTTATGTGTCGTGAAATTAAACCGTTTAGCTTAACCTAATAATAAATTAAGTAAACTATCGACTCATATCATACACGAGTTTTCTTTACGGTAGATATGTCCACAATCCTTTGAGGTAATTTCAAAGTGACTGTTATGTTTCTTTTATTATTTTGTCCACATTTTTTAAAAGAATCATTGAAATAAAGAAAAATATAGACCTTTGTGTTTAGAGAATATCACTTAATTCATATAATGTTTCTAAGTACTTAAGAATATTTAATGACAAAAGCCAAAACAATGAAGTCGTCTGTGTTTTTTTTCTACGGTTGTTATCTACATAATAAGAAAAGTATAAAGGACTGAAATTGAAAGAAGGCAAACAATATGGCCTTTATTGCAAACAGCAGCGGCCAGCACTTAAAATAAAATTTAAGGCAGTTAACAAGCCGACCGAAAATTTCGACCAGAAATATCAGCGAACCCATTATTAAAGAGATTTTTCAGGCAATATGCCTGTAAATCTTACGAAGTCATCACCCCATAAATATTAATGCATATTTATTGGAGTATTGTGCATTCGGGGAATTCGTGAATTTCATGAAGGTTCCACGACAATATTAGTTTGCATTTACTTATTAAAAGATTTTTGGCTTCGTATCGCTCACTCTGATCAATATTCAAAATCGTGTGGCATCTGAAAGCATTCTAGTGTTCGATTCAGTCATTTTGGCGACGGTACTCTTCCATCGCTTCTACTTTCTTTCAAAGATCTGAGAATATGTAAAGGTCGGGCGACTTCGCCTTTTGTGATTGACTGAAGACATATCCTTAAAGACAGAATTGTAAAAGGCAAATGACATTTGTTTTTGGCAAGGAAAGAATAAAATTCAGTGTAGCATCGAATGTGCAGCCAGGTCGAAAGGAACCCAGTGATCTGTGTGAGAGATTTGATGGGCAAGTTTAATGAAATCGATAGCACAAGTACAATTTCAATTAAAACCTGCACGGATAAATTTCCAATCGGAAAATTTAACAAAGAGAAAAATATTGAGTTTTTAAAGGGGCCAAGGGATTTTAATAACGTGAATACAGTTTTTGTTGTGAGTTTGTGATCGTTTTAATTTTCATAAGAGTCTTGATTCGAAGGTCGGAAAAAAAATATGCCTATTCTTTAATTACAACAAATTTAATAATAACTGCACACAAACCATACTAAAATGAACACAAAAGTCTCAGGATTCTAAATCAAAATAGTCTCTTTCCTTCTCAAATATGTTATGAGGTTTGGTCAAAAAGTTATGCGTGTTCTTTAATTACAACAGATTTAAGAGTAGACGAGAGCATAACGTTCTAAAATGAGCACAAAATGCTCAGCATTCCAAATTTAATTCTCAGTATAGTCTCCTTCACTCTTAATCATGGCATACAATTTTGAATAATGAAATGTATACCCACAGTTTAGCTGCTTTCTTAACCATGTGCGAGTTGCCACTTTCACTCCGTAATCATTGAAAAACTGTTGTCCTCTGAGTTGCAGCAACCACCCTTTACATCTTCATTAAGTCAGAATTCTGGGAACCACTTTGCATAAAACCAAGAGATCGCATTATATTGCATACACTACCTGATTGACCTGAAGATTTTTACAAAGTTTTGCTCTAGGGATTCTTGGTGTCATATATAATGAGAGTATCTGCTCGCACGGCCTTATTCTTATTCATGATAGCTGTTGGCTTGCCGCTACGCATCCTAAGGTCAATTTCTCTTTTCTCTTTGATATTGACTCTACTAACACATCTCCTTGCTGTGCTTTCATCAACTGCAGCTTCTTCGTGTACATTCACTAACCTCCTGTAAATGTGTGCAGTATTTTCTCATTCCCAAATCTGAAATTCCCTGACTAGCATTTGCTTTCAACGTATATCCAGAGGGGTAATCATTCTGAGAGGGAATTATAGGTAAGAAAAGGGGAGGTAATTCCATAAATTTTTCCACTGAGTTTCAAGAGACTTTATAGTTTAGAGCTAATAAACAATGAAATTCTAACGAATATTTTAAAAAATGCATTAGAACAGGTATTATATTTTAACCAATTCTCGCTCATATATTTTTCGGAGTTATGGAATGAGTGCAAGGCCGGGCGGATAGAATATTCGCTTTCCAACCATGTGACCCGTTGGTTGATTTGTTGGGAAGGTGACTTCTTGAGATTGTTGACCTGGGAAAGCGATCCCAACCTGCGAAAAGTTCCTGAAAACCATACCTTGTGAATGAAATTGAGTGGATGGATTCGAGTGTTTGAACAGACTAGCCATGTTCAAATTGTTCATAACACTAGATTATGAGCTCTTACTCACAAACCATAACTAAGACTCACTATGCATAGTTAGAGTATACACCACAGGCATGTTTTTGGGTGTTGAGCAAATACAAATGTGCATGAGCAGGCATCTTCAACAGATGGGTGTACTTGGAAATGATTAGCCAGCCATTATAATAGATGTGCCAACAAACGAAATAATCAATGGCATAATAAGCTGCAGGCTTTTAAAATATTTATTTAAGGGAAGTCGAATTAAACGTATATCACACTAAGTAAGGTATATGTTTTACACACTCATGAAGCTTCCTCTGAAGATGTTATCTACTGGGCAAAAACAACTCCAGAATAATGTTACGGGATACACGCTTTCCAGTGATGTTTAGCGAGCTAGAATAGCAGACCATTATTATTATTATCTAAATGAGATAAATTCACACTGGATCCTTCTTACATGCAGAGTTTGGGCCAGGCTAAGCTTTTAGAACGCCTCATTGTGAATAATATTTAACGAGTCAGTCTATCTGTGAATGTCTTAAAGGTTAACAAAACCGAAAATGGAATCGAAAAGCCGAGTTCATATTCCGGCTGAGACAGTGTTCATTTCACAGAAATGCTCTTGAAAAAGGCATGCATCCACATTTTACGACCCGGACCTCATCTCTGGACTAGTAACAGGGCAAACTGGGCTTTCTAACCTTGATTGGCAACCAGCTTTAGAGAAGGATAACTCCGACTTCAAAACTACGTAGGTGGAAAGAGGAAACCACGCCGTTATTTTCTGCGACAACAATGCACAGTTTAAAATATAAAAGAAAAAAGAAGTTGCGGAGAGCTATGATCGCTTACGCCCTGAATAGATTTGGGTAAGATAGATTCACAGTGCATACATTATAAGCTAAGTTTCGAACCACTCGACTATGTGCCTAGTACACTGCATTTTTTTTGTGTTAGTCGAAGATTTCAGTAAAAAGAGTAAATCATTGTAATTTGATACTATTACTACTGTTTAGCGAAATTCAATTTCCCTTGATAGACTACACTTTTGGTCTTGTGTCAGACTAAACATTTATCTCACCGTCAAGTAATGATCAGAAACCTAATCTAGCAGGTTATTACTACGATGTAATAAGGTAGATCGTCACTTCGTACATCACGTTTGTGGCCTTGTACCTGACTAGAATATGCTTAGTAAACTTAATATCTACATTTAATCATGAAACAGCCGTTGAGAAATAAACTATAAACAGTTTTTGCTACCAAATCAAGATTTGAAACGACTTTCGTATCTTTTTTAGCATCAGTCCATTTTGTTATCTTGGGATCAGTGAAATAAGACAGAACACAACATTACACTTACAACTCAACATTTAAACGTAAAATAATAAATAACTAACAAAAAGAAGAGCATAATAATGATGACAAACGGCTTCTTAATAAAAAAAAATGTTTAAAAATCTGGTCTACGATAACCAAGAAAATATGCTGTTAATAGTCTCTGCTTATCACAATTTATAACGAATACAGTCGTATTTTTGAAAATTGATTGTAAGTCATTGCTCATAAAAAATATACTTCTGATTAAACTAACGGCTCCTTTCTCCATGTATAGGGGCCACTTTTTTTTAACTCGTATTAACTTGAATTCAGATGAAAACTTTGAAATTTGCCAACATATTTCAGTGATATGTTATGGTTTATAATTACAGTTGAGATATATTGAAAGGACGTGTAGGTTAAACATGACCTGTGTCTCATTCAGATAGATTCAGCATTCTTTTTAGCTTATCTTAAAGGATCAAAATAGGCCATTTTTAGTTTGTTAACAAATTAATATTGAAATTTGAGCACTGTACCATTCTAAATTATGATTTGTAAACTAGTATAATTGTTCCTACCAAAGAGTAAAGGTTAGTGTAGTGAAACGAATCTTTTTCACAAACCTGTCATTACCAAATTAATGGAATGGCCATAATCATCTTATTATCAGAGTTGTTTCGTTTTGAATGTATACTGCAAATCTGTGTGATTTCTCATCTTCAGCATGGTTGCTCATTTCCGAACATGCCTATTTGTGTTTCTTCAACACCCACAGAACCAACTTATGGTTTATACTACTAAGCAGGCTTAGTTACAGTTCATGAGGTCACCAATTGAAAGATTTTTATGTTTAGAAAAAGATTTTAGTTGATAGAGAAATAATCTTACCTTGTTCACATTGCAAATTTATTCAGTTATCAGAGAAACTTTGAAGTCCATAAAGTTTAAACACTGGATTTACTTTTTAATAGATAAAAGAATAAAGGAACTTCATGTTTTGGCTTTAAACATGTAATAAAAAATATACATTAACCTACATCAACAAACTGACGTAAATTAATTCATTATTAATTAATAACAAGTTGATGAAGTCATTATATGCAGACAACCGTCAGTCTCGGGAGACCATGTAGTCAACTTGGTTGACTAGCTAATCCCTGTTATAGACGTCTTCTCGAGCGCTTGTGTATCTTCAACACGCAGATTCAACTTGTTGTTTACACTGCATCGATCTGAGCAGATGTTAGTTACAATTTCCAGAAGAGAGTGGTAGTTAAACAAAGCCAGTATGCTGAAGCATCCCATGACTTGTGATTTCATGCTAGCACAACTATCGACGTCTTCTGAAAAGTTTCGTCTATCCAATTTCACTAGAAAAGCTTTGATCAATCAGTGGTATTGTTTTTCAGACACTTTCCAACCGCAGCGCGCGCTGCATCGTCTCCCCAGGAGGAATTTATCCAGAAGTCAGCCCTTTGAAAAATCAGTGATGGTGAAATTCGAACCCGTGTCTCATGGTCTGAACGCTAAGTTTCGAACCACTCGCCTATGTGCTTAGTACTATAGTGACACTGTACAAGACTAAGCTTAGTATATTACTAAAAGAGCACCTCTCGAAAAATGGATTGAAATAAGCTAGTCTCGTAACCTGTTACAAGTTCTTGATTATGTTCATGATGGGACTAAATATCTACTGTTATGAGGAAGATATTAGTTAGCCGTATTAAAATTTTGAGTAATTACCAAAATTTGGGTAAAAATGGGCGTTTAAGTTGGGTAATAAATGCATTTTTGGTATAGTCCGAAACTTTCCCCAAGGAAACGGCACTTGACGAAAAAGCGCATTTTTTTGTCAAAATCTTTGTGCTATTTGTAAGGAAGAATGGATAAAATTAATATGATTCCAAAACTACTACAAAAGTCTTTTCTCCCGTTTCTCATCGTATACTTTTGTGAAGCAGTGATTTCAATAATATACAATATAAAAAAAACAAACAACGAGCGCGTCTCCATATGGCCAGACTTACGGTTTGTCAAAAACAAATCCACGCATGGAGAATTTAGTTGCCAAAAATCATATCCACACTTCTAATTAGTTTTATTGTGAATTATATTCTCGGTGTCAGGTAATGGTTTGTAATGCTCATCTGGCTGACCATTACAACTAAGTAGTGAATTTGATCCTCACTGAATGTACCATACAAAATTAGACATTAACCTATTAATGCCTGCTGTAAAATCTGATATTAATTATAGGTTTCAACCTAAAATATATTAATAGTTTAAATAACCCAACGAAAGTTGACATGACGTAAAATCATTCAACCTAACCTATTATCTGATTGATACAATGTCATTAAATACTGCATGCAATATATCTTGTCTGTAAATTTAGTGTAGTGACTTTATCTCATTAAGAGTTCGATAGCATATATATATATATATATATATATATATATATATATTGTACTCTGGGTAATCAGCGGCATGTGTACATAAGTTTAAGGTAATAGAATAATATACAATTTGAGAACAGCTGATGTGGGATATGGAAATACAAAGAAAAGCAAATACCGCTTCTTGTTTTTCTTATTTAAACAACTGTCCTGTGCAAATATATTTCTCAGTAATGTTTTCCTTGTTTATACTGCAATGTGTATAAACTAATGAAAAAAAAATATGTCGATCTCTGATTTTATCCATAGGAGCATGTATCTCTCTGCCTCACACACGTTCTCTCTCTCGCGCGCACACACTGTATATATATATATATATATATATATATATATATATATATTATCGTGGAGTGGTTTCCAGGTGCCTTCTCCACTGTTATGAATTCTGAGTTTTCCTTCTATGTTGTTGGTCAAGAGATAAGTCTCTTGAACATTTATCAATCTATTAAATATATATCAAGTATTAATTCAAACAAGTTTGATTAAAAGGAAACGACAAGATGTGTTTGTTTAATTTTCTGTTTTATTTTTCCAATTTTTAGAGAAGGTGTTGAGTATTGTGGTCGAAGTTATGAATAAACTGTCTGAAGTTCATATTTTGTTATTTTTGTTCAAGTACTTTCGACTTTCGCAGTCATTATCAAGAACCGATGTGGTTTCTGTGTAGTAGTTAGAATTCCTTTGTCCGCATCATGATATTCTATGGGAATCTCGACATTTGAAATAGTCTAGCTTGACGTCAGGCGTAACGACTTTTGGGAACGAAGCCGCACAAAAAGAATGCGATTTATTTATTTATTAATTTAATTTAAATTTTTATTTCTATTTGTATGTTATTTTTTTTTTATTATAATAATACCGATAAGATATGTGCGCATATTAAATATATCATATGCACTTCAAGATACCTCCTCCTGTGGTAAATGATATTTTATTTTATTTTTGTTTATTTTGTATAATAATAGCTTGAGTGTTTTTATTCTTTCCTTGCATCAGATGCTATAGAGTATTTGGTGTTATCTACTTCTTCTATTTTGATAGTTAAACTTTGGTCGTTCATGATGTACTGGTCGATGTGAGCGCAAATGCACTGAGTTTCAACAGAGACAAACCTTACCGGTTCCTTATAATCAAGTTTGTTTTGGATTATATATATATATATATATATATATATATATTATTCAAAAACTTTTGTACACATGTTCAAGTTAAAAATAGAAAAAAGTTAATAAGACCGGCCTTAGTTTTGTGGATAGCCTCTCCCTTTCATATTGGCCATCACGTCCACGATGTCGGCCTTCAACGAGTTTTTGTATTGTGAAGCTGCCTGTTGCTCGCCTTCTCGATACAGTAATCCAACATTTCTTTCCTTATGTTCTAAGACTTTTCAGGAGGCGGGCGATCAAGTCTCTTCATAAATTCATACCTTTTTGTTGGTTAAGTAACCTTTGACACTTTACCATCCCTTTTTCCCTGTTTTGCTACCAATTCACCATCAATTCGCACATACTCTTTAAGTAGGTTACTCGCTGTTTCCCTCTATTTTTCTTGCCTTTATTATATTCTATGTATATTAAATTCTCTAGTCCCTATTTTCTCATTATAAGTCCTAGTAATTTCAACTGTCTCTTTCTGATTGTAACTGTAAATTTCTTTGTTATTTTTATTTTCCTTACGGCTTCCTCATTTCTACCATGTTCTGTCGAATGGTTTGTTTAGAATTCGTCGTTATAACCATATTTCTGCCACTGAAGTCTGTCTTCATCTGTGAGGAAATTGACCAGCATTCATTTTCATACGGGTGGTATCGCAGTTCAGCACTCTTTTCTTAGTTTCTGACGATATTTTCCTATGTCTTAGTATTTTGCTTAGTTTCTTGAAAGTACCTTTCGCTATTTCTATGCTCTTTGGTTGACATCATCTTAAAAATTCTCAGCTGGTCTCTTCTAGGTCATGTGAACCATGTAGGAGCGATTAGAATCATACTAGAGCATGTACAGTCATCTCATCGATCCAGGCCTTGACCATTATGTCTAGCACTTCGATATGTGGTGTCTGTGACCCTGAGCCCCTGCGAGAAGAAATGTGATAGCAGGATATGACCTTCCTTACTCACTACTCCCAGTAGCGTTACAGACGACGTGAACTTTGTGAGTATCCCCACGGACACTTCCGTAGGGTTCGCAGTGTCTCGTGTCGATCGTCATGTTCACCGGGCCACTTTAAAAAAACTCGCTATCTCTGAGTCACCGTAGTTGGCGGCTGGTGCCACGAGTATTGTGTGGCTTTTGATCTCCTGTGTCAGATTGCAAGCTACTGTATTGATGTATTCAAAAGGTCGGAAATGCACTCCAAAAGTCGGCACTAGAAATTGTAGCAGAATTTTATGTAGAGGATAAAATTCAATCCAACCGTCGCACGTCACAAGAACTCGTCCTCCACTCAATTTAACGACTCGGAGACAAACTCGGAGACAGCAGTCGAGTTAACCACGTTATAGGATGTAATTTGCATAGCGCAACGCGAATATCGTTCAGAATTTATATATCCTTCAAGACTCACGCTGACAACGAGAGTTTATGCGCGTCATAGATAAATCTTTGTGGTGAATGTGTCAGTTGTAACGAATGAATGGGTCGTGAATCGGATTAGCTAAGTATAGGATAGTTAGTGACGACCAGCCTCAACCCCATCCCCATCTTTTCGGCCTTGTGCCACAATTGTGTATTTTACGCAATAAATCTTGACTTTATGCGCGTCATTTTTCTTTTGGACAGGCAACACGTGGAACGTTGTTTACTCAGGTAAGCATTTCTTGTATTATTTTTCTGGCTGGATTTATACCTCTTCCTTCTCCCTTGGAAAACGCTGCACATGACGCGGGTTCGTTTTCAAGGACGTTCATTTATGTGTTCACGACAGAAATAAGTGTTAATATTTGGTGCATGCTACGTAACATCACGTTGTCTTCCATTTATGGCCTGTTACAGATATTTTCTTAAATACACACACACACACACACACACACATATATATATATATATATATAATTTCAAGTCGGAATATTCGGATTTTTTTGCTATATTTAAGCATTCATATTTACTAAATTGTGTATATCATGTAAACTATAACATCCGATGGACATTTTCATTAATTAATAGACACATCTTAACTACAGCATAATGCATAAATAATCGAGACAACATACTGTTTTCTTTGTGTACCGAATAATGTATGGATTCTTTTATGACGACAAATCATTGCGTCATTCTCGTGTTTGGCCTATTATAAACTAACCTTCGCTGTCTTCCTCAAGTTTGGGCTAATATCAGGATCACTGTAAATAGCGCGATAACTTTTCTTCAAGTCCTGGATAATGTAAAAGTAGAAATATATACATCATCATCAGTCTCATCTCGGTAGGTATTCATTCATGATTAGCGTGTCTTGCACAAAGCAAACCTGGTGGTATCCATCACACTCCAGGTCAAGCCACAACCGATGTCCTCCGACTTGAAGGCTCGCCTTGGTCACAGACACATGGTTGTTGATTTCATCAGGAGTATCCTCCGCCCTGGTCATTAATTTCAGTCTCGGAATCGTGACGTTCATCGATGCTGTGTCATCTCCACCTTGTATATATTGACAGTAGTGCAGTCCCATGTGCAGATTTAACCTGCAACCAGTCGAAACTCGCTGTACTTAATGTTTCTCGGTTGAACTCCTCACTAATGAGAAACTTAGAACTACTACATTTGGAGCTGCCCGCATAGTTCGGTGTATGAGACGATGAACTTTTTAAAAAAATTATTTTCCACGTGTTCCGGATAATGTAGAGAGCATAAAATATAAAGAGTGTGCTTTTCTTCTTCCTATTCTCATTCATATCGGTATTACTGCGTACAAAGAGCATACTAATTCTTTTTCCTATTGTGGATAGGATATGGATTACTGCAAATATACAATTTCAGCTTGGATGAGTATTGTTGTTTATTCTCACGTCTGGAATAGACAGGCCTGGCCGGCTATTTACATTCTTATTTTTTAAACCCTACTTGCTTTTATTTCAGAACCCTCACTTATTTTTTCCAACCTGTCCCTTTATTCAAACCTCCTCTCCTTCCTTTATGTTCCGAGAACAAATGAATTTTGAATGTATTTTCCAAACTACACTTTTATTCCAACCTACACTGCTGTAGTATAGACAACGTACTTTTTCTTTCCAAACATGTATACAATAATGTCTCCACGAAACATTAGCATGAAAAGTGAGAAAAACTTAGTTTTTCACACTTCCTAGATAGTACACAGATTATTGTATATAGATGCCATAGTAAGTTTCCTAAAGTGATAGGTAGTGTCGGCTTAGGTTAACATTTTTTTTCTGTATTTATTTTTTTGTTTGGTGAGGGTGTACTTTTTTGCTATTTCTCGTCACTAATATTTTTTTACTTGATTACTTCTAAATATTTGTCATTACTCTATAACAGTATGATGATTTTCTATTTAACTTAGATGTGCACAAGGCCAAAAGCATAGGACGTCCAGTGAGGATTGAACTCACTACTCAGACGTAACTTCTCTAACGAGATAAGCTTGCTAACGTCGAGGTGCCCTTACTCTTTAACAGTATGTTTGACGTCGCCTGTCACAATCAGTGTATTATTACATCCACGATGTAATATTTTGTATCACAATCGCTGTGCATCGTATTCATTTACTTTGTATCAAATACACTGTGTATCACAATGACTACGTATCAATTTCATTGTGTATCAAATTCATTTTGCAACATATTGTATCACAATCACAGTGTATCACATTCATTGTGTATCACATTCACTTTGTAACATATTTTATCACAGTGATCATGTTTCGGATTCACATTTTTATTACATTTACTTTGTATTACATTCATTGTGATCAAAATCCAGTCAAATGCGTTAGGAGTTGAATTTCTGGAAATCCCAAGTAATACAAGAAGTGGCAACTGATTCTGATATTTGAAAGCTAAGCTCAATATATCATATAAAACCAAATGTATGCCGTAAGATTATTGTTCAATAATCTTCAAAGTGAAAGGATTACCTGTGTACTTTGAAAATCAATATCTGGAATCCTGAATAAATTAATACTGCCAAAGACCAAATTAGTAGGTGGCGATAGAGTCAAGATGATTGTGCTAGGCCAATCTTCAAAGTCAGAAGAACCCGGTAGCGTCTCTGTGGATGTTCCTTACTCTTGAACATTGTTTCTATCATTGGTAGTAAGCAAGTGGAAGTTGATACTGGACGTGAATGACAAGGGTGAATTAACCACTTCCATACAGGGAACATTCATCAGTCATTCACCGAACAGCTAGTCGGTTTAAATATATAAAATTAGACTTCTCAAGTTCGCTAACCGTTATCGTTCTTTGTAGTAGTGATTTTTCCAAGTGCAGCTTAGATGTGGCACAAGGCCGTAAGTAGGGGGTACCCACTGAGGATCGAACTCACTACTTAGTCATAATTGTTCATAATTGTCATAATTCTAGTGGGACAAGCTTGCAAGCCATTACACCACCTCGAGGTGCCTAGTCGTTCTTTGAAGTACTGATAGAGGTTTCGTTCCAAATCTTTTGTTATTTGATAGTATGGATAGTTAACTATTATTTTCTCGTTTCATTAGATTTGCTACCTACTTTTGTTGTTGCTGCTGTTGAAAGTATCCAAGTGATGTAATTTTTGTTATTTGGTATAGATCTTTTTTGTGATTTTGTAATGCCAGTGTATATGACCTGATGAAGGATTGTATTATTTAAGGAATAGTATTTATTTAGCTACTGTCGTCAGTAGTTTCGAGATAATAAATAAAGCAAGATAATTGTCGATATTACAGTTATATGCCAAAAATATTAGTCAGTGGCCTAGTGGATTAAAGCGTTGTTTTGTGAATTTGGTGACATAGTGATTGTGAGTTCAATCCCCATGCAGTGTGTACTTGCACTCAGTAGAAAACGGGCTTGCAATAACTGAGCAGTACTAAATAAAAATTTTAAAAAACTAGACGATACCCATAGAATAATAGAGATAAATGTATAACGTAGACTAAATAAAGGATTCAGTTTATAATTCCTTGTAGGTTACCTATGTCAGTATAGGAATGCGGGAGAGTACACGGGCCGGTATTTTGTGATGACAACAACGAAGATGAGGACAATAGTCCGAATATAAATAGTATAAGTAATTATAATTCCTCATCCGAAAAATTCAGACATAGATATTACACAACTTTCATTTTTCTTACTGATTTTATATTTTTAGCCGAATGAATTATAACAGTAATTTTAGACAATGTATGATTATTTTAGAGGTGGGCTCGGTGCAAGCAACAGTATTCTTCTACCTCCAACCTCTTCGCTCACAAATGGGATGCGGCAAGCCTGTCACTGCTCTTTCACTACTTTCATGGAAAGTGCTCGAATCCCCTGCATTCTATGATTCCACCAGTTCTAAACTTCACGACCAGGACCCGCTATACCACTCACATTGTAGCAAACCAACCTCATTCACTCTGTATCCCATTGGTGAGAAGTAAGTTCCACACGGACAGCTTCTTTCGGCGAATCACTGCTCTGTGGAACGGACACCCAAGTGCATGTTTCCACGATCACTACAATCTTTTCCTGTTCAAATCTAGGGTTAACTGTTATCTTCCCCTCCTATCCGTAAAAACTGCCTCTTACTGTAACCCTCTACCTCGAGTAGCCCCCGAGACTTGTACAGAGCGAAACTCACTGTAAAAAATCTCTTGCATTCACTTCACGCTAATACTCTTGAGAAAGGAATAAATCCAACTCTTTTAGTACCAGTTGCGAGTAACATCATAGAGTTGGCAGGGCTCTCTAGCCTAAGTAAGGCAACACGTCTGTGTAAAGGATTAAGGATCAGTGATTATGCCCAGTAGCTCTATTACTAATGTGTAATGGGTACTTATCCGAGAATGGGTACTTATCCGAGAATGCCTGGCTGATCAGGTCAGGTCAGTTAATCCATGTTGCAAACAACTACAGAGTTGTATTTGTTCAACACCCACAGAACTAACTAGTGGTTTATACTGCAACTATGCTGAGCGGACCTTAGTTAAAGTTTCTAGGAGAAAATGAATAACCTGGCGTTTAAACAAGACCAGTTCACTCAAACTCTCGGCCATGATGATTTGTAAGTTCGCGCTAACACAACATCGATGCCTTCTGGACTGTTTCGGCTACCTAATTTCACTCAGAATGCTTGAGTCAACCCGTGGTGTTGTTTTCAGTCATTCGATCGTCGGTCTCGCTAACGATAAGATTCGATCGCCGGTTTCGCTAACGGAACGCTAACGTTCTAACTCCTCGGGCCCATATTTAAGCTTAGTAAATCACTCAATATATTCAGGTACGGCAATTTGAAAAACAAATAAAGATCCGACATAGAAGAATTCTCAATAATATAAATGATGGATTGTGTGTTGACTGTAGTTAACCGATTAGTCAATGGCAGTTACGTTTACTATACTCGCATTCTTCACAATTAGTGATGAATTATATTCCGAACATTCTGACACTGTATATTATTCAGATTGTAAAAACAATGATTTTATTATTAGACAAGAGACATAAATAACATAATCGCCCAACTCCCAAAGGAAAATAACAAGTGGGAAAAAAGAAGTCAAAGAAAGGAAATAAACAATGGTGATATATCTTCTGCTCAGTTATCTCCCTTGGTTAATCCTAAAGTCTTTATATGGTGTATTATATAAATGGTTTTATTTTTATTCTTTTCAGAAATCAAAAGAGAAATGCATGTCGAACAGTAAAGGAAAAAATGAAAGAAATATAAAGTATTGATGTGCCTGTATGGATTTATCTCCCTTGATTAATTATAACGACTAAACTAGAAATATTATCAATAAAAAGAAAATCAATAATTTGGACATCTTTCTAAAACCTCGGACATTATAAACAAAACCTAAACAAAATGTAAACTGTGATACACCTTAAAAGATTTCATTCGATATTCAGGTTTCGATCTAAACCTGCTGTATAGTTTTGCCTCACTGTATCTCACAGTGGGAATCAAGATCAAAAGACAGCATGGTCTTTTGTTGTGATTGAGATGTTTGTTTTGTATCTGCTACTGGTGCCAGGTCCAGACAATATCCGAGCCTAGATAAAGGCTGCTATTTTGAAATGATGTTAGATGATTGCCGGGACAAACTCTTCCTACCCTATTCTTTCCCTTGTTGTTAGTCTTGCAACATTCGAAGGTACGCTTAATAAATGTTAGTAACAGTTTCACTAACACTCTTTGCGAGTATAGAACCCTAACTAAAGCAAACCTTTGTTTGTCAAACTTATTTAACTTTTTTCTCTCATATACAGTATCATTCCAGTTGGGCAATTATGGTTCTCCATAACTTCAAATCCTTTGTATCTCTAAATATCGAATGTCGGAAGGATCAAGTTTCCTTAAAGTTCAATAATAAATAAATTTAGGTATGTTTGTTCGTGCTCCGACACTGTTTGACATGGGACTCGAAAACCTGAGAAGGGCTTTTAACAGAACCGCTACCAAAAATTGATTGAAAATGGCTTGCTGCAAAATCATGGCAAACAAGTTCGCTCCTCACCAGTCACTCAAACAAATGTGGTCTTGTGCCAGCGTTGGCTTCGTTCAGCAATTATCTTCTAGCTAACAAATAAATAAAATAAAGTTGGGTGGACAGATTAAATAAATTTGAAGAGTATGGATGGAGACAAAATGAAAGAGACGACTTTCTGTTTTGTCCTCATCAGCCAGGATTGATTGAAAACTCAAAGTAGAAAAAGCCTACCAAGCGTGGAATCTAAACGAAAAGAACGGAAAATTAAAATATTGGAAATAATTAAGAAAATTAACGAACAGACAGCGGACGCCGATCTTATTGAAAGGAAAAAAAAGCTAATTTGCTTGGAAGCAGCCATGTCACTGTGCATATGTGTGCATGCGTATACTCACACTCAAAGGCACAACAAAAAGGGACTGGAGAACAAGTAGATGAAGTAGAAGTGTTGATTAATTACATATTCGGTATCGCAGGAGCTATGGTCATTGGTGAAACGGAATCATCTGTTCTTAGCCATGTTTCGCATTCTTTGAAGTTTAACTTGAGTTCTTTTTACACGATTCCTGTTTGTTTCATAAAATTCTGAGTGGCGCCAAATTTTTCAGAAAGTAGTCTGTGCGCAATTCAGGATATTCGTTATTTGATATGAAGCTTCTTTTTTTTACCTTTCTCTTCCTTTTTTTTTTTTTTTTTTTTTTGTCGGGGGTCGTAGATTTTTAAAATCAGACTCATGACAACGGTTTTGCCCAGGAAAACGCACCATGTAAAAAGAAAGATGATAATTATTTTGAAAATGACAAAACGGAGAAGAAAGAAGCCGTTTAAAGACAAGCAAGTACATTTGATGAACGAAAATTACGAAGCTCATGTAGTGAATGGTCAATCTTCATAGGGGACTTTTTCTTTGTTACGTGTTCCTTGAGGAGGTAGGCGATCACGACTCTCCACAACTTTCTATTCCTTATAGCTCTTAGCTACGTCTGACATACAAACCCTCCCATCGGCCGTTCCGCAACCCATTCACTAGTCAGGTAGATGATCCGCTGTCTCCAGCTGTCCCTTTTACCTTCGCTGTGTTCAGTAAGTATAACATTCTCCAAGCTTGTCTTCCTTATCATGTGTCCCAGAAATTCCATCTGTCTCTTTCGGATTCTGAATATAAGTATCATTTTTTTATCATTTTCTTCAAGACTTCGTTGCTTACACACTCCGTCGATGGTATCCTCATCATCCTTCTGTAGAGTCACATTTCTGTTGCTTCAAGTCTCTTCATCTTTGAAGAGATTGTCCGACACTCACTGCCATATAGGAGGATTGATATTGCATAGCCGTTCAGTACTCTTTGTTTCTAACGAAATTTTACTGTTTCTTAGTATTTCCCTTAGTTTCTGAAATGCATCATTTTCTGTGTTCTAATTTGGGCAATACATTTTCCAGCCCTGTCAAAACATTTCTAAGATTTCAATTTCTGCACCTATTGGATTTTGACATCTCTCACGAGAAACAACACTTACTGATCCAAATTTAATAAGAATTGAAAAGCACCTGTCAGAAGATGAGGACGAAGCCAGTGTCTCAGTGTTCAAAGTTCAATCCTCATTGAGGTTTCCTACAATGTAAATCGGCACTAACTTTCTTTAAGTTTAAGATTATTAACAAGATAGGGTTGCAAACGATTTGGCAGTGTAGTTTGTTCGATCTTCCCTGGGATATAGACCTTGTGCCAAAAAAAGTGAAGCATGGAAAGTTATTCATATTCTTTTGAGTAAAGGTAACTTTAATTCTTGGACGATGGCAAGCTCTTCTTAATTAATTTTCAATGAACAACACAGATCGAATGGCGAAACTTTCTAAAACAGATTCGAGGTCTACAGTTGAAAAGTTTAATCCTCTCATAAGTTACATAAACAGCAAGTAATCAACAGAAGCATGGATATCAACAGAAAAATTAATGAAATTATAAAACTCAATTCTGTCAGTATTAATTCCTGAATAGATAAAATCTATTTTTATCAGATCTTCAATGCATTTCTATAGCAAACTTATTACCAATTCAATCATTTTATACATACAATTGCTCTATTTGGTCCGTAACACTTGCCTTAATTTACGATTGCTAACAATCGATTTTTCTGGATTTCAGTGCATTTCTATATAAAAACACGTTAGAAATTCATTTTTATACATATAATTGCACTGCTTTGTCAGTAACATTTGCCTTAATTCCCTATCGCTTACAATGTATTTTATGTTTTATTTTTATGCATTTCTCTAGCAAAATCATTAACAACGCGTTTATATTATACTTAAAGTAGCCGTTTTGTCAGTAACGCTTGCCTTAATTCCTGAACAGTAACAATCTATTTTAACTGGTTTTCAATGCATTTCTATTTTTTTAACTCGTTAGCAATTCATTTATTTCATACATTTAATCACTGTATTCTGTCTTTAACATTTGCTTTAATTCCAGACCGCTGACATCCTGTTTTACTGATTTTCAGTGCATTTCTATAGTAAAATCATAAGAAATGATTTTACATTATGCATACAATAATCCTGTTCTGTCACCAATGCTTACCTTAATCCCATAAATCTGTTGCATTCTCTATCGCACTAATGCCATTTCTAGGAGAAATAAAATTCTGAATTAAAAGCCGTCGACAAGACAACGGAAAACCACTTCACTCTTATTGCTCGCTTTGCTAACCTTATAGATAAACGCGTTGGTTCATGGATTTGCTGGCATAGTATCAGTGAGTTTAGTCACTGGAGGAAAACAGACTCAGTGTAAACAAAGCGAACAATAACTGGGTAGTACATCCCCAGACATAGACAGTGAAACGAGAACAATCTACCTCTGTAGATTAAATAAAAGGTTCAGTTAGAAATTCCCTGAATAGTAATGATATTAGAAGTCTTTTTATAATGAAACATTTGGCATTCATTGACCGAGCAGCCAATGCTATTTTCAGTCATAAGTTATCAAATCTTTCTATTACAACATTTTTTTCAGGAAAATAGATTTCTCAAGTCCACTAACTGTTAACTCTCTTTCCAGTATTGATTAGGGCTTGCTTTCTAACCATTTTTGTGAAGTAGTGTGAAATATCAACATCTTGATTATAAGGTTACCTGAACTGATAAACAGGTGTAAAAGTCTGGAGGGCTCAACAGCCGAAAATTTGTAACAAAAAAGTCCGAATTTAAACAGTGTAAATAATAATAATTCCTCATCCAAATAGCGAACTGTAATACAAACAGTAAATGAAAACAAGTTATTATCAATATTTTTTATTAAAAATTATGAACTGACACCTACACACGGTAATTATCATATAAAGATACGTATACTCTTTGAATTTTGTCAACATTGATTGGTTAATATGAATTTTATTGTGAAAACGTCTATTTGCATCTGATATTGTGTAAGTCTCCTGAGTCAAGCACAAAGTAATATCAGAATATTCAATGACTGAATGAATAATTAGACAACAAACTGCATCATAAGCGAATCTAGCAAAGTGCTTGAAAAGAAATATAAAAACAAGCACGACTCAGTAGGTATAGTTATACACTGGAAACTGGACAAACGACTTGAGCACGAACACATAAAAAAGTCATACCATTAACAAGCATTGACTGCCTTGGAAAATAAAATAAACTTGACATCCAAACCGACCACCCAACCCAAACGAAAAGACATATCTGAACGTCGTAAAATGCAGATCATCGAGTGAAGATGAATAAAAGTGAAAACTTGGATAGAATACCAGGACCACGTGCAAGAACTGAGAAATGTGTGCCTCGTGAATACAAGGGTCGTGCCCATAATAGCTGGCACACTTAGAATTGAGCCATAAACATATGGATCGAAAGTGGATAAATTGAAAATTCATGAAAGAACTGAAACTGTCCAGAAGATTTATTTCATTGTTTACCCTATACGAGGTTCAAGAGTCAGTGTATAGAGTTACTAAATAAGGTTGTTGCATGAACGTAAGAGGAGAAAGTAAGAAGTACAGATTATGAGGATATGTAGTAAAGATAACAGTTGACCCTAGACTTGAAGAAGTTACGATTGTAGTCTCTCAACCTAAAGAGTAACTGAATGAAGTCGTTGTATGAGCACAAGAGAAGGAGGTAAGAAGTGAATATTATGAGCATATGTAGGATAGATAATAGTTGACTTTATACTTTAAACTCAAAAGTCTAGCACAGATAACCAATTTTTCTAGATTCAATATAATCTTTCGACTTCGTCAGCGGAAAATATTATTCTATGAGCCACTCTCCCGGTGGTTAGCATCATAAATCCTGATGGGCGGCAAAAAGGGTTCTCTCGGACAATTAAAAAAGAGTAGTTTGGTTTTGGAAATTAACAAATCATTCTTTGCTCCAGTTAACAACAGATTGTAGGTCATTTTTAGATCAGTGGCTAATTTGACCTTATCGAACCGATGAGACTTACTATTAAGACAGCAATCAATATTTGTGTCATCAGCATAAATACCGAGTTGAGAACTGATGACATCATTTTTTTTTTTTTACTAACTGGATACGAAGGGAATGAGGATGGTGTTAGCCGTGAATGTCTGAAATGATAAAAATAATAAGAATATTTCTCGGGTCTGTAACGAAAGAAGCTAGAGATTTGATATTTGTATCATTCTACCTGATGTGAACGTGTAAATGCTTATAATAATAATAATAAGTCTCAGAGGAAGACAAAGATCCGAAAAATCCAAAGCAAACAGCTGTGTGATTATTTTAGAAAACAAATTGATAGAACTGCAGATTAAATGACAGAGACATGACGGCGCAAAGCACACCTAAAAAACGGAATCATTTGTAATGGTGGCCCAAAACAAGAACCAGCTATATAAAGATGAAAATAGGTTGGACACAAGAGAATAGCAAATGCACACTGTGTGTAGCTAGAGACAAAACAATGCGTCAAATTATCGCTGAAAAAAATATAAATATATGCATGGCTTTGTAGGAAAGAGGATTTCCTGAGAACTGTGCAAACGATTATGATTCTACCATGCAAATTAATGGTATAGCCACAAACTAGAATCCTCTAAGACTGAGACTAAAATGGCTCATCCAGTCCAAGCCAGATGAACAGATCTAATTGTGAAGAACAAAAAACGTGTCAGTGGTTTTAACGATTTCAGCGGACAACAAAGCACTATTAAAAGAAAAAAAAACTGAATAAGTATCTGGATCTCATTAGAAAACTGAAAGTGATGGTCATACTAGTCGTAACTGGAGTACCATGAACAATACAAAAAACCGACTAAATAGGTTGGAAGAAACTGAAAATCTAAGTGATAATTAACTGGGTCCACAAAAAAAACTCAGATGTTGATTTTTCTTAGGCAGTCATAAGGCTGACGCAATACAGTCTTCCTGAAGTACACTACGCGCATTTGTACTTATTCAGTATTAAATTAACCTTAGTCAATACCAAGATATTAATTCAAGAAGTATCAATAACTAGGGATCATATTCAGGGTTTCTCTCATATACTTCTAAAATCAATATATAATTTTTTAAAAGCTCTCGCAAGTTTATTTACACATGGAGAGGTCAGAACTACTGCTTATGGTTAGTCACGTATTTATATAATCCGTGATTTCAGTGTGATATAAATAATTACATGTTCACATATTTTTTGTTAATATTTTTATTTCATGTCACTCTAGGATGCAGGCGATCATGTCTCTGCACAGCTTCCTTTTTCTTCATTGTCTGTAAATTGCCGCAACTTCTTGGAAAGAATAGTTGAGTAGTTTTCCGTTACCTTTTCCACGGTTTTGAACTCAGAGTTGTCCTTCTCTTAGATTGGTTGCCATCCATAACTAGACAGCCCAATCTGCCCACTATTAAACTCTAGCAAGAAGGGAAGAGATGGATTCCTAGCTTTGCAAGCGTACTTGTGCGAAAGTGAATGCAACAGCCTTGGTTGTAATTTGAACTTGACCCACTAATCCCACCTTCCGCTCCGATAATTGCTACACTACGCTCCCGTCCATATATCTTGGGTGGACCTCACAGAAAATGCTTCTTTCCAATCTCTTCAATTTTTACAAAGAGTCTTTATGTTCTAACGCGTAATTTACCGACAGATAAAAATTGAGGCCCGCCATTGTTTCGTAAAATAATGGCTAAATGCGAACACTCTTTCTTGAATGCTGATGCGCGTTCATTTAATTTGAAAAGAAAAATTAAGTTTAAAATGTGAAAAAGAAAATTAAAAAAAAAGGAAAAAAATATCTGAAAATTAGAAAGACGAATAAAATTAATAAATAGAGAAACAAAATGAAAATTAAAAAATTACTTGATATTATCCTTTTTGTTATAAAAATGTAAAAAGAAAATATATATATTGGATCATATTTTATATGAGATCATTGAAATTTTATTCTATATGCATTTTTTTTGAGAAATTCTTAATGAGAATGATTAAATTTCGCATTGAATAAATCGGATCAAAATCTCTTGTACGTTATGTGATGACAAAGACTAATCATGTTTAGGAGAAAAGATATTTGCTCAATAAGAATTCTTTTTCTTAAACAACTTAGATTCAGTTTCAAACTGCTCGCAAGTGCGCACGTTTTTGCTCTGATTTTCAAACAGGATAAAATTTCATTGCAAATCTTTTCCTGGCTTTCAAAGAGCATGTCTGTAATATGCAAGGATGATGCTGACTCTTAGAATCGAAAGTAATTCGTTAAAACATTTGAAAGCATAAAATATCCTATTCAAAATGTAATATGCACCCGGTAAAGAGAGTAGCATTGCAGAAGGAAAATGCGGATTTTAATGCAACTCGAGTGTAGTACGAGTCTTCTTGCTACCCGGAATCTTGAAAAAAAAAAAAAAACTCAGGGATTGGTTAGGTTAAGTAATTTTTTAAAATGTCGTTTGGAATTCTTCTGCATGTGGGAAAACTTTCCATTCCACCTTCACGATATTTTACTGTCTTATTTGTACCTGAAGAAGGGCATTGTTGTTTTATCTCTTACAGCATGTCATTCAAACGAATCAATTATTTACTGTCAAGTTGCATCGCAGCAGTTTGTTCTCGATCCAGCAATTCTAAAGAAAGAATTCCCTCCTAATTGTGCCAGACACGGAGACACTTACAATCTAATAGGCTCTCTTTAAGTTAAGATGTTGAAAACTGTACTAGATTTATACGCGGATTTATTTGTTTTGTGTGTAGCGTAACAGTTATCGGTGCGGAAAATAGAGTCGACAATCCGTGTTCAAATCCCCACCCAATCTTTTGCGTTCACTTTCGCATAAATGTTCGTGCGAAAGGCATGAAATCATCTCTATCATCGCTATAGGTTAAATAGTAAGATAGACTGGACTCTCTAGCTTTGGATAGCAGCCAGTCTAGGAGAAACACTACTTTTATTTCCAAAACGGGGAGAAGACAACGGGAAACAACTATACGACATTTCACAAAAAGTTATGGCAATTCACAGATAGTTTTTTAAAAATTGTGAGGAGCCATGATTGCCTACGTCATGGTATTTTCAATAAACAAAAGTTAATTATAAATATTTGAGTTTTGAACTCACAAGCAATAGGTAGCAAGTCACTCGCCGAAAGTGGACATCTAAATTTATTTAATTAGGTATCTCCACTTTTTCGCGGAAAAACAGCATAGCATGAAAAAAGGCCCCAAACTCAATAAAAACAAATTTTTGTTCTCAAAATGTTTGTTATTATTAAAAGGAAAGACCAAAGTATTTTTTATTATTTTTAAAAAAATTTTTAATCTTTTCTAGAACGTTCGAAATTTTAGTTAAAAACCTTGTTTGATTTATGTCAGCGGCCGACGTAATGATAACGATCAGTTTTTTTTTTTTTTTGCGCTTTTTCCGGTGAAAAACACACTGATTTGGAAATTCTTGCAAAATCAAATAATTTCCGGATATTAATGAAACTTTCAGAAAATATTCAGAAATGAATGAAACTATTTTTGAAATTTTTTTTAGAAAATCTTGGTAATTTTTTTTTTTTTTTTTTACATGTTACCACCCACTTACTTAATTTCATGAAATTTTTTAGAGCGGGTATTTTTTTTTATTATTTAAAAGCAGGACTCCTTGGAGAAAGTAAATCATAAATTTGTAAAACAGTTCTCCCTTTCACAGAAAATCTGCTCTGAATTGTAAAATAAAAATGCAATAAAACTGTCGCATTATTTAATTAGAAAAACTTTTTAATTACTTTGATATGATTTATTAAGGACACTATTATCTTAAGAAGATTTTTTTTTTTTATGAATAACTAATTTTTACAAGAACTCTTTTCATTTATTTAAAACTTTAATTAAGTAATTTATAATGATAAAAAATCGTTTAAAATTCTGCATTACTTCAAGGCGGCGGTTTGGTGATATTTTTAAATGAAAAGTACATTTACGAATCAAAAATTTAAAAGCTCATAGTGGTCGTTTTTAAAAAATTTTTAGCGTGTATACGTTCCCAATTTATAAATATGGTAGGCCAGCTTTTAAAATCCTTTAAAAGCTCACGTGATTTAAGAGTCGTCTGGCACTCTGCAATTCTTTCAATTTCATTATTCAGTTCTGTTTCATTATTAACGACATTACAAATCATCCCTTCAAAATCTCAAGTTTTACTTTTTTAATTACTATTTCACTAAATGTTTTTATTTTGTGTATTTATTTTAGTTTGGGTCATACTTCAGTTAAATAATTTTTTTGTTTAAGTTAGTAAACTTAAGAACCTAGAGACGAAACGCTAACTTCATAAAGCATCTTGAAACCTAAGTAAAAGTCAATAAAATATTAAATAATTGCTGAAAATATGTTAATTTGGAAAAATTACTAGGTAGATAAAGACAAAAAAAATGCGTTCACTTAGATTTCGTAAATTTATGTCACTTCTGTGTCATCCATACTAGCTGTCATCACCTCGGAACTAATCGATACGTCAATAAAGATCAAAGAAAAACAGGACCCGTCGTTAAGAAATGCTTGTATATTACTTTTTATGTTATAAATAAGTAATATTCATTTCAAATCAGATTAATTTAACTTTAAATTTGCTAATTTTACTCAAATAACGTGTCACAAATTTATATTTTATTTTTTGGAAGATTTTTAAAACCGATAATTTTGTTTTGTTTACAAATTTCTTAAAATTAAGAAAATATTAGCTTTTAAGAATTTTTTCTGAAATTGGCCAAAAAGTTGAGATTCCGATCTATATAATTTCTTTTTGAAATACACCAGAGTATTTTGCTAACTGGAAATAGTAAATTTAATCATTTAGCTTTCAATTAAAGCTAAAATAAAATCTTCAAGAAATGCTTTTTCATTTTTAAAAAATCATTTTAAACCTTAGGTATCGAAAATTCAGTGGAGGTACCTATATTTAATATATATTTACACTCTCAGAAAAATGCATTCATGCCTACGAGTGATATTTACGAGAATTAAACTAATCTAACACAAGGTTACAGTAATAAAGAACAAAGTCGGGACCGAACTTGCAGGCTGTGAATAGAAAAACTAACATACTTTATTATTTTTATCTTAAATTTGCTTTTGCTGGTAGTGTGACGATTATCGGCACAGAAAGATTTGACGGGATAGGTTCCAATTCTGACCTAGTCTATTTGCATTCGTTTTACACTCATGTCCTGAGAAAAGGCATGAATCCATCTCTTCTCCTCCCGGTTGTTAATAGCAGAGTAAACTCGATTCTAGGAGAATGGTAACTCTGAATTCAAAATAAGGCGATGGGAAACCACTTCACTTTCTTTCTCAAGAAATCATGGCAATTCATAAATGTTATGGGACCTTACCCATAATAACATAATGGACTATTCCATACGTAATAAATACTGCGCCTCAAGAGGAAGCGGGGAGTTCAGTCCGAAGTCGGGCGACCGGCTGATCGGTTGAACTCTCTGCCTTCGGGCGGGGAGGAACCCGAACGAGGCTACGCCGAAGGCCGGAGTCTCTTTCGGGGAGGTAAACCGACCCTGAACCCGTTTATACGGGTTCAAAGGGCATATTTTGGGCCGAGGCCACGGGCTCGGAGATCCCACGTTAAACCGGCCTTGTGCCACATGATGCCCTCGTGGCGGGGGGTGATTAATACTGTTCAGTCTGAAGTCTGGAGTGAAGTCCGTCAGGAGTCTGTCAGTCAGTCAGAGCGAGCGAGTCAGTCCGTCGAGTCAGAGGCAGTCCGAAACAGAGTCGCCTTCAGACAATTGCTACTAAACCTGATTGTTCGTACTAACACTTTCTTCTTCTCTGTGTATATTCCTGTTTGTAATATATCTGTGTTATTCCATATCTGTGTTCGAGTTCTTCTTTATTGGTTCTATCTTGGACTATCAACGTGGTACAAGGAACCGGACTATAACAATAAATATTAAGGAAAAGAAATTGTGGAGAGTAATAAATACAACGTTCTGAAATGAGATAGCATGTTTTATTTTAAACTTGTATAAGTCTAGACAAGATTATAGGAAATAGAAAAGCTTGTATTGTGTCATTCTTCTAAGTGAAAAGCACCTATAAACACTGAAAACTATGTTAAAATATCCGAGACTTTTACCAAGGACTGAACACCGACCACTGGCGCAGGTAGAAAATACCAAATGCTTTTAGCCACGGGACAAGCCCCTAATTTCTTTCCAGCTTTTCTTCTACGTTTACATTTGCGCAAATTCCTTTGGAAAAAGTGTGTATCCATTTTTCGCCCACTCGAAGCTATAGGTGAAACAGCAAGGTAGACTTGGTTCTCTAGTCTTGGGTGGTAGTCAGACTAAGAGAACGAAAATACTAAATATACATCTGTGGAGAAAAAAAAAATTCTCATTCCCAAGAAGTTATGTAAAAATATAAAATAAAATGAAGCTGTGAAGAGTTATGATCACTTATGTCCTGAATCGGCATAGCCTTTTTTTCTTCATCTTTGTATAAGGCTAGGTAAGGGAATAGGAAATAGGAAGATTGTGTGGCGTCGGTCTTCCAAGTGTAATGAGTATACATACATTGAAAATCAGTATGCGATTATCCTAGCCTTCTGCCAGTAATTAAACATTGACCACTGGCCCCACTGTAAAATACACGTGTACGTCTGTATATGTATGTAAGAAACAATGTGGATATTTAACTATATGCATGTGTTTTGATGTGCTTCCAAGAGTGAATTTGGGACGCTTACCGTAAATCAATTGTTTATATTTTTGTCTCGTGAGTAAAATTAATCTTTGCTGAGTGCCTACCTTCGTGTGGCCTTGTTCCAGAATCGACTAAGGTATTCAAAAGTAAAGTAAGCCATTGAAAACTTTCGTAAGCCAAAGAAGCAATTATCACTCATCTCTATAGGAAACATCTTTAAGTAATGGATTGTATATATGAGTGGAATTCATGAATACAACCAATTACTAAAGATGCTGGAAAAAAGATCGCTCATTCTATCGCACCAAGAAGTACTTAACTCCTGCCATTTTTATATTTAGGACACAAATGGAGTATTGCTGCTATATCTGCGTTGGAGCTGCTCAATCCTCATTCACAGCCTATAAGAGTTTCTTAATTTTTACGCGGTTTTATAGGAAATACTTATTCTCCACTTTACATCTTATTTACCACAGACGAAACGTTGCAAGTTTCCATGTCAAATGTGCAGGTGAGCTTTAGTTGTTTCATTTCAGAATTTTACAGCTACGGTGTGTCATGCTATTTCCATCGAGTCGACTCATCCTTATTTCCTCCATGTTCGAAACTTAATAAGAAAATTCAACTCAGATAGCTTTCTTCCAATAGCTGCCATCTTGTAGCAAAAACTCCTTCGTTAATAATTCCGTAATTACTACAATTTTAACTTCTTCAAGTTAAAAGCCAATCGTTATCTATCCTCCTTATCTTTATAATCTTCACTTCCTAGTACATCCTCTTTCACTAATATCAAGCACCTCATTCATTATAACCATTTTAACAGTAACTCTCAACATTGAGTGACTCTTGAGCATTGTATTAGGTGATTTCTAATATTAAAAAACATTCTCAGTATCTAGAAATACCTTTCACATTTTTCACTACGATTGACAGGTTTGTAATGATCTCAAGAAAGTATATTGAAAGGGCAAGTACTTTTAAGTCAGGTCAGCGGGATGTTTTGAGTGCCTCAAACAAATGCATGTCATAAACATACACGAACCTCAGCACTCAAGGCTTCAACATCAGCTGCAGCAGACGACAGATGTCGAACTTCTACACTGAGGCAGGTAGATATAGAAAATTATTTGGATCGTGGGGAGGCTGGGAGTGCTAAAAATTATTTCCTCTGTAAATTATTGGCAAAAACCTGTTCGTTTTACACTATTTCGGACAGCGAATGCAGGTATTTGTTTCAAGCGAAATAAAGGCAATGTGATTATTTTGGATGAGATCTTTTGAATGAAAATAACAGGCTAATAAAATGGAGCAAAGGATATTGAAACAAATTTGCATTCATTGTAATAAATTATGTCATATTCCATATCCTCCTGGCGTCAGATTAAACTGACGCCAGGAAGATATAAGTTAAATTTATTACTATAACTTTTAATTCATTTTAAATTAAATGTTTTGCTAATTTCGATAACAACCGTTTTAAAATATTACTCGTAATAATAATAAACAGCTTACTCTATATAGATAAATAACGCCTACCGTAGTGAGTGAGGATTAGAAAAGTGGTCTTACAGAAAATTTCAAGACAGTATGGAATGGAATATCACCGGATATCTCATTAGCATGACTATAAACCAGAACAAGCTAACGAAACAACGATAACAAATACAATTGGATCTTCTCTCTTTTTATTTTTATTTTTTTTTTCTGTCCAATATACTAACATGGAAAATTATTTTAATTTAATCGTCTTTCGTTTTTAAGGATTTATCAATTTCTGTTATCAATCCTAGCAGAGGATTAGCTTCGATACAAGAGATGTCGATATAGCAAAAGTCAAAAAACCGAATTTATGAATAAAATATTGAAAAATTGATTTATTTATCATTTTAATAAATCATTTCCAATAATTTTTTAATGTGCTTAGTTTCGAAAAAATGAAAGCATGCTTCCAAAATGCAATAACGATTAGTCTTGTGTCGTTATTTATCTACGTATCTACGTGAAAATAGTTTTTAATTGTTAACGATTCTTGGCATTTTGACTACATGAAAGTTATTTGTGCAACAAAAGAAAATGGTGACAGGAGAAAGAAAGAAAGAAAGAAAGAAAGAAAGAAAGAAAGAAAGAAAGAAAGAAAGAAAGAATAGTAAGATGGTGGGAGGAAAGAGAGGATAATGAAAAACGGAAACAGAAGTCAAAAAAGAGTTAAGTACAAAAACAGTGAATGAAATAAATAAAGAAAAGCTAAAGGACAGAATTAGAAAGGAAATAAAATACGCATGGACAAGGAACGAAGAATGAAGAAAATTACAAAAAGAAAGAAAGAAAGAAAGAAAGAAAGAGAACATGGTTGTATAAAAATTGTAAATCGAGTTGAAATAACCGTTAGTAACAAATGCAAATACAGATATTCGCAGGTTGAATTTCATAGATATGTTTGTTTCGAAGACAAAGGTCCAATGAATGCGAATATAAAACTATATAATTCCATACCGTCTTCAGACAAGTAACTCAATTACTTTGCCAATTTTAACATTCAAGAGTAACTTAATTCACATACACACACCCACACTTCTTATATATATATATATATATATATATATATATATATATATACAAAGATAAATATATATATATAGAGAGAGAGAGATACTGACAAAAGATAAAATTCAACCCATGAACAGACGATACCAATTTTGACTTGGGTACCGTATGTACATGTATGGGTCATGATGGATGCCTAACTTGTTCAGTTTGCCGACCTACAATTCTTGCTTTCTTTAATGAAAGGTACAAGAAGCGTATCTCAGAATGAATCTTTGGGATTATATACATTGGGGAGTATAAGCCTGTTTTAAAGCTTCTAGAAGTATATACATTGTTTGTTTGTTAATAATGAGATCCGAATACTGTGTATACAGACCTTATTTTGGAACGTGCACGTATTGATCTCTATGATCATTTGCTGCTATCTAAAATATTTTCCCACACGTTTAATTTTGAGTAAATTAAGATATCTCTTCAGTACGTTGCAATTTTTCCGTCAATAACTATATTTAGGCATTAATCCTTTGTTTATGCATGTTTTATTAAAATTAATTTTAGTGGATTTCTCTTCGTGTTGTTTAATGTCAGGTGAAAACAGCCAAATTCAACAAATAGCTTCACAGATATTTCATGTCAGTTATATATATATATATATATATATATATATATATGTGTGTGTGTGTGTGTGTGTGTGTGTGTGTGTGTATGTTAATCAATTTACCGCAATGTGATAATGCCAATAAGATACAGAGTTACTGAAAGTGAAAGAATGAGAAGACTTTAGAAGGAAGCTGAAATCGAATCCTAAAACACGCAAACACACACACACACACACACATATATATATATATATATATATATATATATATATATATATATATATATATATATAATAATAATATTTTTCAAAAACAGAACCCCTTGAAGAATGGATATTACCAAGAAAACGACAATTGATATTTAAATTTAAGTAATCTTTTTTATATAATATTATATAAAATAATATATATATGTGTGTGTGTGTTTGTGTGTGTGTGTTTAGGTAACAAGTATTCATTCCAAGTTTGATTAAATTTAAGAGACAAGGTTTGTATTTTTCCCAATTTTTAGAATATGATATTAGATATTAGAATTGAAATAGTGAATAATGTGCTGTCCGTCTTGTAGGCAAGATTCCGTTTCTTTTACTTTAACCCATTTCCTATGTACAAATCTCATTGATCTGTTCATGGGTATCTATTTTTAAATTATGTTAACGATTTTTTCAAATTAATCACAGTACTAAGTTTGCCATGATAACGATTTTTTTCTTGAGATTTTTTCAGTTGTTTTAAAGATACCCATACAAAGCGAGACGTTGGCACAAAAAAAAAAAATTAAACACTTTTCACAAATTCCCTCATATATATATATATATATATATATATATATATATATATATATATATATAAAGTGGACACTGAGATCAAAACATCAAACGGTGACAGTTTGTTTCATGCTTCAATGCAATCTTCAGGCCATTTGTGGTCATTTTCGCTCTCGACTATTTATATATGCTAGTCAATGGTTCATTATGGGTAGTAGGATCTATGGTATTATCCTGATTATTATTGGGTAAACGGTAACGACTGTTTCAAATTATTCTAGAGGCTATTATGGATCCGAATGCGATTATTACAATAGACCCTACTAATCATAATGCAACACTGACTAAAATATATAAATAGGCAAGCCAAAACACAACTTACACGGCTTGAAAACTGTGCTGAAGCATGAAAAAAACTGTCTCCTCTTGGTGTTGATTTCAGTGTCCACTTTTATATTTATATACGCTCTATCTCTAATATTGAGCACTTTTATCTATAAATATAGCATACCTTAAAACTATATTTTTTATCATATATATATATATATATATATATATATATATATATATATATGATAAAAATATAGTTTTAAGGTATGCTATATATATATATATATATATATATATATATAAAGAGAGAGAGAGAGTATAGATAGGAATCCGACAAAATGATAGGATAAAGAACAAGCAGGAAACAGATTTTAATCTAACATGTTTCACCTTATTAAAGCTTCGTCAGAGATCATGATAGAAAACATAAAAAATGATAAAACGCAAAGAGATGCAGATTAATGCTATGTTGTTTTTGGCTATTTCTTATTGGTTAAATACGTGTCACGAGAAATATAGCAATAGATGATATTCAAATAAGTGTAAGAAAACATTATAAATACTAAAGTGTGTAGAGGCTAGTGAGACACTGCAAAATGTTTTGAAAAAATGTTTGGTTAGATATTTCATTAAAGTATATCTCGTGCGTATTTTGTATATATATTGATTTTATGTATTCGCAAGAGATAAGTTGGATTCGTAAATAATATATCTGTAGAAAAATGGTGATGTAATGTAGTTTTTAAACGTGTGTTAATAGTTGGTAAAATTGCCGCTATAAATATATTTGCATAATATTTTCTCTTTAAAGGGTTATGTTCTTTTTTGATAAGGCTGGCATTAAAAAAATTAAAGTTATGTCATACGTTGTTGCGATGTAATAAGAGAGAATTTGAATGTTTATCTAAATGCAAATCTCTTTTTTGTTCATGGATGCGGGTCTTTAGATCACGTGAAGTCTCCCAGTGTGCATGTTATTGCACTGTAGAGATTTGATTTGATAAATTCTGGTATTTGAATTTTTTTATTTTATTTTTCTTCCTGATTATATCTCCGATAGTTTTGGAGGTTGTTGTAACTATCCTCATATTAAGGATGACTAATTCATTTGTGAGCTTAGTTGAAGTGTTTGAAGGTAGGATTATGAATTTTATAATTTTTGTTGGAAGTATTTGTTTGGTTTGATGGATTTTGTGAGCTCATTTTAATTTGCGTTTCAGATGAAATGGTATGGGCAGTGTAGAATTTTGAATGAGTTCTCAATATAATCCTCTTCTTCACTAATGTATTCATGGCTAACAACCTAAAGGCTCTAAGGTAAAATCCTATAATTATTTCAGATTTTATTCGCCGGTTGTGGTGGGAATAGAAATTGATAAGGTAATTTTTGTTATCAGGTAAACCTTAAATTCTAATTTATTATCGTTACGTATTAATAGGATATCGAGGAAAGGTAGAGAGTTATTTGTTTTAAATTCGTGTGTTTGATTTCGGTGGTTGGTTCAACTTTATTGAGTTTATTATGTTTAAAAGTTTTTTATTTTTTGTTTATTGATACTTTGTTCAAATAAATCTTTAAAGGTTAATATCTGTTACTTCATTACACGTGACACGAATCCAATCAAAACATCCTTCAGCATCTTACTAACTTTTACACATTTTAGCGTCGAGAATGTTTACCACTCATATTGCTTCATTGCACGTGACACGTATCTAACCAATAAGAAATAGCCAAACGCGTCATCATCATCATCCCCTTGACTTTTGTAATCGTAGGTGATCTGAATGCTGAAGATACACAATCTCCTCCACAACGGTCTGTCAACGGCAGCCTTCAGCAATTCTGGTACAGTTATACCTGTCCATTGTTGTTGACATTGTCCAACCAATTTTTACGTTGGCGTCCTATCCTACGTCCACTTTCAACGGTGCCTTGCATAATGTCCTTGCACAGGCTGTCGTGCCTTGTAATGTGTCCAAACCACGCCATTTTTTCTCTGTTTGATAGTGGCGAGAAGAGGTTCCTGGTGGCCCACAAAACTTTCAACTATTTTCCGCACAAACTCATTGGTTTTATGTTCCCAAGCACAACATACCATTAATCTGCATCTCTTTGCTTTTTATCATTTTTTTATCATATCTATCTTGATCTCTGATGAAGGTTTAATAAAGTAAAACATGATAGATTAAGATCTGTTACCTACTTGTTCTTTATCCTTTTCCTGTCATATATATATATATATATATATATATATATATATATATATATATATATATATATATATATCATAAAGAAATAATTTATATAAAAAAATTAAATAGCCATAATGTTAATGAGATTCATGGTGAAATCACTTCTCTAACAGGACTTAATGAGACATTAGCTTACTATGAATTCATTTATTTTTCTAAATAAGATATATATCCGCACTCTGTTTATCAGGTTTGAAATTTTTATGTCATGGGGTGTTTTGCAGGTCCCCTGTTAATATGTCACATTGTGGTATATTCAGGATTGAGAGGTGATGGATAAGTTCTTGATGTGAATGAGTAAATTGTTATGAATGAACGGTCGAGAGTCGTATTAACTAGGATTATGATAGCTAATGAAGGCCCTGTATTGTTCAGAATAAATACCCTCTATTTATCAGTTTGCAATTCATTTCTATATTAAAATCAGTAGCAAGGCATTGACATTCTGTATATAATACCGATATTCTATCAGCAACTCTTGCATTAATTTCTGACCACTGACAATCCCTTTCTTCTTGATTTGCAAGTCAAGATTTAATACTAGGTTTAGTTTATTGGTCTTGCAAACCGTTGACAATGATATTTTTCTTTGTTGGATACTTGTGAATATCGTCCAGAGACACAGTTCGGTCAATGTTGCGCTTAGTGTGCTAACCTCACCAACCACTGACAGATATTCTTCACCCTTAGTGAACGCTTTAGAAATATAACCTTTTGACAAAGCTAGTGAAATTCGACAAATATCTAATGCTATGGTTACCCTGCTGGTCTCGTAAACTATTGACAGTGAACCCGTTTTCTTACTGGGTGCTTCGTGAATCTAACCTCGAATCAATGCTAGCGGATTTCCACAAGTATCTATTCGCCTTGAAGATTTTATTTTCCACTTTGGAGGCTGAGTTCTGTAAGGCTTTCTTTTAGAATTTCACAAAAAGGATCAAACTACGCGTCATCGTCCATGGATCTTGGTTGTATGCAAGCTGATTGGAAGAGTGTCGGCATAACACTGAGAAGATTTTCGTAAGTAGATTTCGTTTGAACTTGATTGTAAGGGCAAAAAGAAGAGATCTATGGAAGACGTGTGCGGCTGTCGGGGCGATGAGTTTGAACAAAGACAAGCATTGAAATATTTGCAGTTGAATGGTTATGGGGCAGGGGAAGCAAACGGAGGGACACTGGACTAATTTCCTGGAGGCAAACATAGCGAAATTCATTAGTTAAAAATACCAGGACACTTCTTGGAAGATGAATAAACCTGGGAGACGGGAGTGATAGGATGATCGCTGGACAAATAAATTGTGTTTGGTTTTCGAGTTTAGTAAGAAGGGAAATTATTTGACTTCTTTGTTAAAAGCGGCCACTGAGTTAAATTAGAACCAAACCGGAAGTATAGACGGTGAATCTTCGAGAGCACTGTCGTTACAAGTTAATCTGATCCCAAAATGCAATTGCATTTTGTTCTACTGTTTTTTCTTTGTCTTATTCCAGAACTTCACCTCTTCTCAGCATACCTCGCATTTGTCTTCTTTGTGTTTCTTTTCTTCTTTTCAGCGTTTTCTGTTGATGCCTCACTCTTCTTTTTATTTAAATTCCTGTTTTTTTTTTCTTCGTGAATAGCATAGTTTCTGTTGTTTTTTCGTCTCACTAGAATAAGTAATGAATTGGTGTAGACACGGGAAATTATAGTCCTCGAGTCAATGGATATGGAGGGAACATGAAACATCTCACACACACACACACATACGTAGGAAAAAGCGCACTGATGTAGCTACATATTTATAAAGCTAATCTTACTGTGCCACAGTGGTACAGAAAAATTGTTTTGCCTCAAACTTTGAAGAATATACCTTAAAAATCAGCATTCAGTACAAATGTTTACCTAAATCCTTACCTTACGGAGAATTCCGGGAACTGAATTGTGACATCGCGTATAGATAGATAGATAGATAGATAGATAGATAGATAGATAGATTTAGAAAAATATGACAAACGGGAAAATTTCTTTTGGCGCATTTCATCCGTTAGGATTTCATCGGACTGGGCTTTGTTGATGTTGCCACGTCTACACATGTGCACAAAATGAGAAAAAGATGATGGAGAAAAAAAGCAAAAGAATACAGATAAATTTGGCTAGATTGAAACAAAAAAATCTTTCAAAAATATTCTTTCAAAAAATTTTGAAACTACCTGCGTCTCCCGTTTCGTGCGTATGTGTATACGTGGCAACATTAACAAAGCCCAGCCCGATAAAGTCCTAACGGATGAAACGTGGCACAAATTTTCCAGTTTGTGATATTTTTCTAAATATAGTTTGTTGATATATAAAATTATACAAAATGATATATCGTTATATATAAATTATATATCGTTATATATATATATATGTGTGTGTGTGTGTGTGTGTGTGTGTGTGTGTGTGTGTGTGTGTGTGTGTGTGTGTGTGTGCAATATGGAAAAATATAATTGCAGAATCTTGAAGATCGATGCCAATATTGACCTAACTGTATGCATGCTAATGGATAATCGATATTCTGATAAAATGTTAATTGTCTTTCAACATCTTTTGACACATGCCGTTTGTGTTTGAGCCTTACACGGTGACACATGCTCTGATAAAATTCAGTCTGGTAAGAGCTCATTACAAGTGAGGTGCTATACGTTACAATTCTCACTCCTCTTTGGTGTTTGCGGAGAGACCTTTGAAGAGACGGTGTACATTCAGAACATTCTCTAACCCATTCTGCGGCTATTCTTGCAACAGAAATGCAATGTGTTCTTCCAATATCTTCTTTAATCAATAATCGCCAAACTTACCCCCTTAGAAAATGTATAGGACATGATGGGATGACGCACAGTTCATTCAGTACACTTATCTATAAATCTTGTTGTATTGAGTCAACAAGTGTAGGAGGAGTGTCATAATTAATGCAGGGTGGTAATGGTAATATTAGCCGTTTTCTTATAAGGAAACATTTGGCATTCATTAACTGAGCAGCCAGTACTGTTGCCGGTTGAACTATTTCTGGGGTAGGAAATGGCTTGTAAACGAAACTGCTCTTCTTTACCCACCACAGAGAACCCTCCCTGCCTCCCATCAGAATGGCTGACTCCCAACTAACTCCTCGAGAACGCCTCGTTACGCCTGATTGGTCTCACTCTGTCCAATGACATGAGGTGGAATAAATACATTGTATCAATAGCATCATCTACCGCAAGGAATGTTGGTTCTCTGTGTCGTACCAGAAAGTTTTTCTCGTCTGAGTCCATCCTTCAAATTTATAAATCAACCATCCGTCCTTGCATAGAATATTGCAGTCATATATGGCCTGGTTCTCCCGCTGTACGTCTCGAGGTCCTCAACAAAATCCAGAGACGAATATGCAAGATAGTAGGTCCTGATCTGGCTTCTAGTCTACAATCGCTATCCCACAGACGTACCATATCCCCCCACCTCTGTCTATTCTACAAGTATTTTCACGGCAACTGTTCCGACGAGCTACTTTCGCTGGTTCCCGGACAGCATGAATAAGCGAGCTACCAGGCTGGCATCTCGGTACCACCCTTTCACTGTCAAAACGATTAAATGTAACCGTCTTATCGACTAAAACAGCTTCTTCTCCCGCACTTCCCGTTTGTGGAACTCCCTTCCCCTTGCTTCCCCGATGACTATAATCTTCAAATATTCAAGTGTAATGTCAATCGACATCCGACACCTTGAGCTTGTTCCCCGTCCTTCTCTGTATCCTTTCGCCAATCATGCCTCTTTACCCTTGTTTTCAATCCTCTATAACCTTTTTCGTGCTAGTGGCACTCCCACCTTGCTGGGGGTGAATTGCTTTAAAAAAAATCTTTCTATTAAAACAATTTTTCAGGGAAATAGGTTTCTCAAATCCAACAACTGTTATCAATTGTTCCAGTATTGATGGGCACCTCCTACTTAATCTTTTGTTTGAAGTAGTGATTAATATCAATATCTTGATCATGACATTATTTTCACTTCGAGTTACATGTGATATCTATTTTCGCTGTTGTTGAAAGTCTTCAAGTGATGTGGTTTCTGTTATCTAATACAGTTTTTTGCTTATGAATCAGTCTACAATTTTCAAAGAAGCGTGGTCTTCGCCATAGGCTTCACTCGCTCGAAGCCATTTTAACCATTTATCTTAGAAATCGGTTGTATACAGCTGAAAGTTTAGATATTTCTGTACGGGTTTGGCGCCATGCAGGACATCTATACAGTTGATTAATATTCGTTCTGAGTCGTGTTTCTGCATCTCTTATTTTAGCACCTCTGTACGTAATGATCACTATATATGATCACTTAACGCAATCCAGATATATTATCTATCCCTTAAATCGTGACTCAATTGAAACACATATTCAGGTTGTTGCAATGTTATTTCCCGTTAGGAGATGCTTAAAAATTATCGAATCAACCAAAAAAACAAAAAGGAATTTTTTTAAACCCAATTTGTGTGTATGTGTTAAACATATAACTACCATGGAGGTTAACTTATTACTTGTCTAGTCAGTGTCATTAATGATCACATGAACTTGCATAGACAGATAAACACTGATATTTCCCCTAATATACGCAAAATACCCATGAACAGTACACGTGTATTATAAAGTATTACTTGTAACTAGTAGTACCTGTAAATATATTACAGTTGTGCTATTTGAATTTTTTATTGAATCCTAATTCTTAAGTTAATGATTGAATAAGCTCCTTACGAGATCTACGACTATAAAATATCCGAGGACATTCCTCTGTTGCATCGGTGCATCGAGCTTGACAATTTTAACAAAAAATTGTTATAGCAATCCTAAGTATGAATACAAGACATTAGTTAAAGAAGTAAGAGGGTATAATTGAAAAGATTCAAAATTGACTAAGTTTTCCATTTCACTGTAGCAAACATTAAAGATATGAGATTACATTCACTTACGCGGAAATACCATTGGAAAGAGTGTGAATTCATCTCCCCCCGACTATCGGTTAAATAGTAGGACATATATCTGGAAAAATCATTATTATTCTCGAAAAATTGTTAATGCAATATTCACTCGCAAAAAAAATATTCTTACTATCTAAAATATGTTTCGGCTTTAAATAACCCACAAAGGTTAGATCAACCGTAAAAAAACAACAAATCCACAAGTTCTTCATATTATATATTAGTCACTGTGTAATAAATATTTAACAATGTTAGCTTCGTATGGCACATGTTTATATCTATGCGGCATCCAGTAGTGACTTAACTTACCAAAGTAGAAATGATCTGCTATACGACCATAAACCATTAAACGTAGCATTTTCTGAGTGTCTTGGAACACACTCTCCGTGGATGAGCTGGGGGAGGAGCTTTCTGGTTCAATGGAACGAACAAAAACGGCATCACAAGAACGAATTAACTAATACGAGGTTATCCCCTCGCTTGGACAGCAGAATGAGAACAGTTTACCCGTTTCGAAGCTTGATGGGCAAAACACGCCATTATTCGTAAAAATCACTTTTCGTGCAAATAGCCCAAGCGTCGACCAGGGAATAAGTAAACAATAACGAATGCCGAAGAATTCAACATTGATGAACGGGCATTGTGGGTATTTTGAAGAGACTATCTGCAGATACGATTAACGCGGGTATTTTTTAATTTTTTTTTTCTGTGCCAGGGGTCTTTTACAAGAAAAATAGAATGGGGGGTGGGGAATAATGTCATTCCCAAAGCTCGTCTGTTAATAACTTGCATTCCACTGTTATTTCTGTGTTTGTACAATTGGCGTTGTCATGTACATATTCATAAATAATGTTACAATCTTGCGAACGCAAACGTTAAGTGCTACATTTATTTCATTTCGGTCCCTACAGCATCACCGTGTGTCTTTCATGCTCTCATTGACAATTGTATAATCACTACGACTAGTTAATTAATCAATCAATATTGATTATTTACTCACCATTAATTTCTAAATAATTTTGGCTTAACTAATGTTCATCGGGAACGCTTTAAAAAAACAGTAGTGATTTATCACCCTCTTACTAAATAGCACTTAACAATTAAATTTCGTAAACAACAATGATAAATTTAATATCATATTCGAATGAAAAAGAGTAATGTTATGTCAAATTATTTATTGTAGTGATAGAAATTTGAGGTTCAGAAAATCTATTAGGCACAACATTTGGTTTGCTGATTCGTACATGAAGCTCCAACAGATATTGAAGCTTACTTATTACTGGGTAAACAAAGTAACCCAAGAATTTCTGTGAAAAAACTTAGGATAAGTAATCTCAAAACATTATTTGACTGGTGGAATTTTGCTTGAGAAGTTTTTGTGAAAATTATAGAACAATACAGTGAGGTAATTGGAGGATAATGTATAGCTGTCGAGACAAACGAAACAAGATTCCATAAGAGGAAATATAATATGGATAGAATGGTAGTGATAAGCATTTTCCCAGATTAAAAAAAAAGGTTTGGCTATAAATATCGTCATTTTATTTCATTTATTATTTCTCTCCTTTTTTTAAATCCCAATATGATATTGATTTTGTCATTTTGTTTAGGAAATATAATTCAATTGTTTCGATTATTTCGAGTGAAAAAATAAACAGATTTAAAAACGTAACTTAGTAAGCAGACGATAAATTATTACTGTTTTTCCTAAGCGTGCCTGGTAAATGGTAGTCAAACCCATTTTCTTTCTCACGAATGAAATTTTCACATTATTATTTAAATAGCAATTCTCAGCTTGCTGTTAAAACTGAAAATTTAATTAGAACTATTACGAGTTTACGCATCAAAATGATGGCATTCCTAAAATTGTTATTTTCTGAAGTCCTTACTATTAATAGGTTTTATGTCTTTAAATATATATTTTTCAATTATCATATGAATATCATATAGTAATTTTGAGGAAATAAATCTATCATTTAATAACCAATAAAATAAATCTCCCTTTTTATGATCAGTGGAATCGAGTGTTGGGAAAATACTTAACTCATGCCATTATATATGAAGGCTTGCATAAAATTGATATTTTCCTAAGTCATTATTTTTAACAAGTTTTTACACTTGGTCTTTAAATATATTTTTGCAATTATTATATTTACATGCAGTAATTTGTGCGGTGGAGCAGTTTATTATTTAATAACTATAGTAAGTCAATCTCCCATTTTGTATCCAGTAGAAACTAGTATTAATAAAAAATACTAATTAACCCATGCTGTCAAAAATAAAGACTTAGATGTAATTGATATTAGAATACTTTCACGTGTGAGTGTTTAAATATATTTTTGTTATATTCATATGCAGTCATTGTTGGAGATCAGTTTATTACTGTTTAAAAATATAAAACTGATCCTCTACTTTTCATCCAATAGAATATTTTATTAGTATTAGTTTATCCATGACATTAAAAATGATGGTGTAGTATTGTATGTAAATGGGGTACTGCTATAAAAGAAGTACTCCACAGCGAATGCCAGTCGAGTTACTCTCTGTTGACCAGACAATATCTATTCTAGAGAGTACTCTACTTCATAACAATATGGCGTCGCCGATAGGATTCCTAAACGCGTTGTATGAACCGGAACACGTAGAAATGTGAATTAGATGTTTAGCAGCTGGGTTAAAGAAATTGAAAGGCAAGAAAACCCCCGGAGGGAAGAATGAAATTACTGGTTTATTTTGGGCTTCTGCAGGATGTGAAGCCAAAAAGAAAATATTAATTATGGTATACCCCAAAATACTGGAAGACTTAACATCTGAGGAAATTTCAACTCTTATAAAAAATAAAAGCTGGTTGTTGCAGAAAGAACAAAATTTCTGGAAAATAGACAAAACCCAAATAAAACCGTAATGCAATATTTACACAGCTTGAAAGAAGCATCAAGATATTGCGAATGTGAAAAACTGGGTTCGAGAGAAATGTCTATAGAAGACGAATTGATCCTTCTAAGACAAACTGAAGGCATGTATACAAACATAAGATCATAGAACGGCTACAAATAAATGATATGAATTTAGAAGCAAGTGTAGAATTCTTGCAGCAATTAGAATTAATTAATGAATTTAATAATTCTAAAAATGATGCGGAAACATTCAACACAACTAAAATTCTAATTAAGTGCAAATATTGCGACAAAGAACACGAAAGAAATAAAAAACAAATGCCCAGCGCTAAGACAATTATGTTTAAACTGTAAATGAAAATACTATTTTCAACCTGTGCGCCTCTACAAAAAAAGAATAGAACGGGTAGAAAGTATAAATCCTAATACTGAAAATACAGAAATATATTCGGTAAGAACACCTTCAAAAATTAAAGAGACGGTAAAATAGAATGGCATAACTTTTCCCATGCAAATTGACACGGGGAGCTATGTTAACTTGATTCCAATGAATTTCTAGGAAAAAATGGTTAAACCCAAATTAAGAAAAAGTAATCTTAATTTAAAACAATTTGATGGATCTATTATCAAAACTCTAGATTCCTTTGAAGGAACTTTCGAAACAAAAAAATTCCCATCACTGTTGTAGAATGCACAAAAATCATGGACTCCTAGGAATAGACGTCTTAAAAGTGGATACAGCGAAATTAATAAACCGTATAAAGCCAGAAGAAACTGACATATGACTATTGAAAGAATATAAAGCGAGTATCTGTCTAAGAGAAAATAGCCACCCGATCTATTTTGAATTTTGAAAAATATCTATTTACATTCTACCCATGGTAGTTGCAAAACTAAAGAAAATGTTAGAACAGGCTATATTGGAAAAAGTTACCCAAGGTGGTAGCAGTTGGGCTTCACCAATTGTTGCGAGACGAAAACCCAATGGCGATTTGAGGATATGCGGGGATTAAAAAGTAGGTGTAAATCATCAGATATGCTCTGATTGATTTCCCTTACCTAACATAAATTCATGAATTAGCAAAAATTAAATACTTTGCCAAGATTGACCTGAAATCAGCATATAACCAAATAGAAATTGACGAAAAAATTTAAAGAAATCACTACAATTGATACCTCGATAGGATTACTAAGATGGACTCGTCTTCTATTTAGAGTTAAGACTTCAAGCTATATTTTTCAAAAGGCATTTGAAAAAGTTCTATCGGAGCGGGTAAAAAATATAATCATATATCAAGATGATATCGGTATAGGTGTTTTCAGTAAAGAGGAATTAAAAACAAACTGAACAAGTTTTAAACAAATTAAAAATGCTGGTAATACGATAAATAACGATAAATGTGAGTTAAATTGCGACAAAATATCGTATTTAGGATACCAAATATCTAAAGAAGAAATTTCACCAGACAATAAGCTGATAAATAAAATATCGTTAAACTATCTACACTAAAAATTAAAAAAAGAATTAGAAGCATTTTTGGGATTGACCAATTTTTATAACAATATCTACCTAGATACAGCGACCTAATAGAACCATTTGAAGAATTACGAAAAACGAATACAGAATTTAAATGGACTCAAAAGCAAAATATAGCTTTTGAAATCTTAAAAGGCACTAATAAGAAAACCGCTTGCAAAAATCGTTGATCCAAAAAAAGTGACATTGACTACGGATGCAAGTGAACATGCTGTAGCCACAATTTTATCTCAAGAAGGTCATCCAATAATGTAACTGTCGAGAAAATTAACACCAACTGAATCTAACTACTCAAATATTGAGAAAGAACCGTTAGCAATAGTTTGAAGCAAAGAAAATGTTCGTAATTTTTGTTAGGACGAAAATTTTTGTTAATGGCAGATCACAAATGTTTAGATTTTATGTTTAACCACAGAAAGGAATTACTAAAAGTCACATCTTCTAGAATTTTAAGATGGGCTATAAAGCTCATGGCCTTTGATTTCGATATCATATACGTAAAAGGCAACACTATCCCACATGTGGATGAGCTATCCAGACTAAATTTCGACACTAAAAAATTATAAAGTTTGAAAAGTTCATAATATTATTAGGCTTTCACGTTTATCTTTAAATATATTTCCCTCAAATCATTGTGTTAAGATGTAGTTATTTGTGGGGATCAATTTATTATTTAATTACTATAAAGATTGATCCCCAAATTTTACGTCCAGTAGAATTTTCTCATGGTACTAGATTAACCATGTAATCATAAATAATGGCGTATATTGATAATTTAAGTCCTTACTATCATTAGAAGTCTTCCTCCTTTTAATCTTTAAATATATTTTTTACTAATTGTTATATTAGTATGTAATAATTCAAGAGGATCAGTTTATGACTTAATCACTATATAAAACCAATTTTACGTCCAGTAGAAATTATTATTAATATTAGTTTACACATGTCAACAAAACTGATAGCATATGCGAAATTGATATTTTATGTCCTTACTATTATTAGAAAGTTTTTACATGTCAGTATCAATTAGTGTCGTAAAATATGTACCAACTCTTTCAACTGTTGACAGTGCCGATTAAATATTACCACAACAATAAGATACATGTATGTATGTATATATTTAGCAAGAAACAGACTGTTGCCTCTGGCTGTTAACTTCAATGTCCACTTCTATATTTACATACGCTCTATCGCTGATATTGAGCACATTAACCCATAAATACAGCATACGTTAAAACTATATTTTATCATATATATATATATATATATATATATATATATATATATATATATATATGTACATACTGACCTCTCAAAAGTCAAGAGATGGCAGTTTATAAAAATAATGGCGCCATTGTACATTAACTTCATGGAAATATCCAGACAGATATCATTTATGCTATAATCTGGTGAGTCAATGCGAACACCAGCTCAGCTTGTTCCTGCACTTTGCCGAACTAGAGGGGTTCCTACGCGATACTAAGCCCATATCCCATAACATCTGTTATGACCGTATATATATATATATATATATATATATATATATATATATATATATATAAACACGGAGATTATTGAAAAGCCCGACCCATCTCCTAATATCTGACTACATGAGTAAACATCCGGTAATCTTTGTTGGAATGGATTCTTTATCAAGCTGAAAACTTTTCAGCACAACCTCGCTCGAGCGTTCGTGTGTGTGTGTGTGTGTGTGTGTGGTGAGGTGTCATATAGGTTTATAGAGATTAAGTGATTGGAGTCAACGAAAACATTCTGAAAGTTTGGGAGTTTTAGTTCCCATTATATAGAAGTTGATATAACGAATTTCACCGACCCAGTGCCAGATATATGACTAACCTTTGAATGGTCTTCAATCTTGCCACTGAGATATGCCAGCGAGTTTTTCTCTCATGTGAACGTAAACAATAGCGTTTTCTTTCCGGGAAGAAAGAGGCAGGCCGTTAATAATCACCGATTGTATGAGATCGGCCTTTTTATTATGCAGCCTGTCTAGAACGGCGATAAAGTTGTTTTTCAATGAAAGGAGAAATATTGATTTTAAAATTTTCGATTTAATCAATTAATTCCTTCCTTTTTTAAGAGAAATCAATTCATGGGTAGGGAAAAAGTCACAAAACGTGATTGTTAGAGAGATATAAAGAGGAAAGAGAGGTATAGTGATTGGGAGCTCTCTCGGCATCTTTAGTAATATTGATAAATCTGAATAGGCTGAGATAGATAGATAGATAGATAGATAGATAGATAGACAATGTGAACTGATTGTGACAGATAGATAATGTGAACTGATTGTGATAGATAGAAAGATAATGTGAACTGACTGTGACAGATAGATAGATAATATGAACTGTGACAGTGTCAACAGACTGAGATAGATAATATGAACAGGTTGAGATAGATAGATAGAGAGATAATATATATATATATATATATATATATATATATATATAGATATAATCGGCTTGACAATTGCGTCTAACATGAAACAGCCTGTTGCCTCTGAGTGTTCACTTTTATATTTATATTTACATATGTTCTATCTCTGATATTGAGCACTTTATCCGATAAATATAGAAAGCACCTTAAAACTGTATTCCTTCATATATATATATATATATATATATATATATATATATATATATATAGAGAGAGAGAGAGAGAGAGAGAGAGAGATTGATAATGAGAAAAGTTGTGATTGATAAATACTTAATGTAAACAGACTGTGATAGATAGAGCGGTAATGTGAACAGTCTGAGAAAGGTAGATTCATAGATAATGTGAACAGGATGATATATATATATATATATATATATATATATATATATATATATATATATATATATATATATATATATATATATAGATAATCTGAACAGTCTGAGTTAAATAGTAGGAATTGTGAACAGACTGTGATAAATCGATAGACAGATATTCTGAGACAGACATGAGATAAATAAGATAGATAGATAATGTGAACAAAGTAATAGATAGATAGACAGATAGATAGATAGATAGATAGATAGATAGATAGATAATGAACAGACTCTGACTATGTTAGATACATATGAAAAGGTGAAAAATAGATAGATAGATAGATAGATAGATAGATAGATAGATAATGAACTGATTAGATAGATGAAAGATAATATGAACAAACTGTAGATAGATACGGATAGAGATGATAGATAGATAGATAGATAAAGATATAGAGAGATTGATACATTGATAATGAGAACAATGTGATATTTAATGTCAACGGGCTTTGATAAATGTATAGATAGACAGATATTATGAACAGACTTTAAAATATATGTAAAACAGATAAATAGTGGGAACTGTGGCAAAGATAGATGATAATGTCAAGATGTGATAGATAGATAGATAGATAGATAGATAGATAGATAGATAATGAGAACAAGCTGTGATTAATAGATATTTAATGTGAACAGGCTGTGATATATAGATAGATAATGTGAACTGGCTGTGATAGATAGATAGATAGATAGATAGATAGATAGATAGATAATGTGAACAGACTGTGATAGATAGATAGATAGATAGATAGATAGATAGATAGATAGATAGATAGATAGATAGATAGATAGAGTGAACAGACATTGATAGATATATAGATAGACAAATATTATAAACAGACTGTGATAGATATAAAGAAAACTAGATAGATAGATAATGTGGACAGTCTGTGATAGATAATGTGGATATCTTGTGATAGATGTGAGCAGCCACTGACATATACACAGATAGATAATGTGAACAGAATATTATAGTTAAATGGATAATGTGAACAGTCTGTGATAGATAGATAGATTGATAGATAATGCCAAATGAAAAGGAGGAAAATGAAAAATATTGAAGAATGATGTATGAAATATATTTCAAATGAAGAGGCGGGATATAAAGACGTCATGAATCAGCGTAAATAAAAGAGTGGAAGATATCAAAAGAAACCAAGGGAAAAGTTCAAATTGAATATTGGAATGGTTTGAATACAACAAGATAACATAAACAAAGCCGGCATTCCATGATGTCTGAAGTTACTTCCATTGGAACATTTTGACAATACCTGCAGCTGGATATCGGGTGCACTAAGTCAAATGTAACCATAGACTATATGTACATAGAGCGCATAAGCTATAATACTTACTAGTATTACGCGCGTGACTAATGCTTTAAACATTAAATCAAAATAAATGGGTTCTACAATTCACTATTACGTTATTGCCAATCGATATTTCTTGTTATTAAAACCCTTTTGAAAATTTTTGATCTGCAGTGCATTATTTTTGTACACACTTTTGCACAAGATTTCAGTTTGATTTTGGCACTCATGTCTATGACTGATCATCTGCAATTCGTTTACATTAAAACATCTTTTCTGCATGCAGCAATAAATCAGCATATCATCGATAGTATTTAATTAGTTTCCCACCAATATCCTGAATGAAATTCAAATCTAAAAACTGCCTCGTAAAAAGAGGCGCCTAAGCAACGTATTAATTGGTTTCCCATCAGAAACTTTTTACAAAATCAAATCCAGTTTTAAACAAGCGATAGCAGTTCATAAGCATTTGTTCTTCAGTACCTCGAAGTGGTGTAATGGTTAGGAAGCTTCCTTCGCTACATCAGTTACGACTGTATAGTGAGTTCGTTCCTCACCGGGTTCCTTTTGCTTTCAGCCTTGTGCCACAACCAATCTATGCTTAGGAAATCGCCATAAGACTTTGTTGTTTACCTTTTCATTTCCCCGAAACTTCACTAATCTTTCGTGTCAAGATGCTAATGTTCTTTTTCTTATCAAACTTGTCTCTGTGAATAATTGCTTAAGAACGATAAAACATTTTTGTACTATTTTTCACCCAATACAAAAACCCAAGAATCCCTCAAAGTAGAGGGTTAGTGAATGAGGGTTTTGTAAGGGCGTAAAGGAGGAGATAAGAAATGCCTATTATAAGTAGGGTAAATTACGGTTGACTCTTAACTTGAAAAGGTTATGATTGTAGTGATTGAGGAAGCATCCCATCGGGAGTCTGGTCTACAAATTAATAGTTCTGGAGAAGAAGCTGAAAACTACACTCTAAGGGAATGAGGATGAGTTAACGACGTGTATATAGCATGGCGTGTCTTAGCTGTGAGGTTCTGAACTGGTAAATAGCGATAGAATATTGAATTAGCTGACAAATCTTACTTTGTGGGGAAAAAAAAGATTGCAGGATGGAAAATTAATCGCCCACAAGGCCGCATAATCGCTTTTGAACTCTGGACTGAACAGCACCAACCCAAATATAACAGCAATACTCCATTTTTCGTTTGATCTAACTCTTGTAAAGAGAACGTGGGTGGGGGAGTCGGGTACTTCAGGTTTGATGTGGGGCCAAAGTTGGGACCACAGAAGTAAAACACGGAACACGGATTAGATGTAAGAAAGATATATTAACAACAGGTTACAGAGATAGTGTAAGCAGAGCTTACTATAAGTTAGTGTCCAACACTGGTAGTCGTACTAGACTTTCACTGTCTCTCTCTGACTCTCTCTGTCACTCTCTAGAGTGCTATGTCGCCTACTGGAAGAGTCTATTGTGTAGGTAGTTTCCGGTCTCACAATACCCCCTTCCAAAGAGTTTTCTTTTTGAAAAGGAGAGAAAAAATAAAACTGTTAATACTTTTTCCTCTTGGGATTTACGTCGAGCGGTTGAGTAAATTTCCTTTTCCTTCCTGAGCGTCGCACTTCAGGAGAGACTTGGGGCATGTCGAGATCGAACTAGAGATCTTGATGCGTGAGCCACAGCTTTTCGCGAACCGTCTAGCAGTTTATGTAATATGCAAGCGCCTATGCCGTACGAGCTTGCATCACTTGCGACTATGATGTTGAGACTAGGGTCGAAATGTGTGAGGGAGAGGTCTGAAGTAAGAGTTTTCTTGATCTTCTCGAATGCGTCTTGGCATTCCGGGGTCCATGACCATGGTTTGTCCTTTTTTAAAAGTTGGTTGAGAGGCCCTCTCAAATTTTGCATATTCTTAATGAACCCTTGGTAAAAGTTAGCTAGGCCGAGGTAGCTTTGTAACGCTTGAACGTTCTCTGGGGCCGGAATGTTTCTGATCGCGTTGGCTCTTTCTGGATCCGGCCGACGACCGTCTTTATTTATGACGTGCCCTAAGTATTTAATCTCTGGTAAGAAAAAGTCACACTTTGTCTCCTTAACCTTAAAACCGTATTCTTGTAACTTTTCGAATACGTTTATTATATGGTTCCGGTGCTCTGCCGTAGTTTTACTAGTAACCAATATATCATCCAAATAGGCTGTTGCGTAATCAAGGTCGCCCAGCATGGCGTCCATGACCTGCTGGAAAATTACCAGGCGCAACCTTTATTCCAAAAGCCAGTCTATTGTATTTGTACAACCCTCTATGGGTGTTTATGCAGAGCAATTTGGAACTTTCTTCTTCCACCTCTATCTGAAGGTATGCGTCCGAGAGGTCGATTTTAGAAAAAAAAAATTTCCACCATTGAGTTTATTGAAAATTTCTTCAGGGCTTGGGAGAGGATAGTGGTGATCTTGCAAGGCATCGTTTAACCCTGTGGAAAAATCTGCGCATACTCGTATTTGATTGGACTTCTTTTTTACGTAGACCGTAGGTGCTGCCCACTCGCTGAAATCTGTTTTTGACAGAATACCTGCTTGTTCGAGTCTATCTAACTCTTTGTTGATTTGCTCTAGAGCAGCGAAAAGGACATTCCGTATCTTTTTGAATACCGGTTGTGCACCGTCCTTCACCTTGAACTTAGCTTTCATTTTAGTACATTTCCCAAGGCCGCCAGAAAAAACCTGGGGAAATTGTTGTTTGAGTTCCTTTTTGAGATTTACCAAATTGGACGTCGTACTTTGTATCTTGCGACAAAATGTACTCATTGGGCAATCCCAAAGATAGAATTTTTCTATCCACCCTGTTCCAAATAAGTTAACTGCAGTTTTCAATACGTAGGCTTTGAGCTTTTTGGTAACTCCATTTAGTGTTACTGTAAGTATTACCTCACCTAAAATGTTAATATTTTCGCCAGTTACGGATTTTGCTGTTTTATCCGTTTTTAATAAGGTCGGCTTGTTTAATTTTCGCCAAGTACGCCAATTAATGGTTGAAAGATCGGAACCCGAGTCAAGCTGAAATTTAATGGAATTATTGAAAATATCCACAGTTACATATTTCCTTAAATTCCTATCGGCAATATCGTCAGATTCAGCTTGCCTAATTTTATTTTTCTCGTTCTGTTGGCGTACCAGCACGAAGTTAAAGTATGACCACTTTTATTGCAATTTTTGCAATATTTTTTGTTCTTAACTGGACAGAATTTCATCCAATGCCATTTACCACAATGGTAACATGGTCCGGGCGGTTTCTTTAACCTATTTGGGTTTTGGTTACTGCGTAATTTAGGACATGAGATTTGCCATTTGTCTTTTGAGGGAATAGGAGGTAGACTTACTTCTGATTTTATTAATCTGAGTCACACCTGATTCCTCGATAGTGTTTGAGTCACGCTTTACAGATATTACTCTTTGACAGTCCCCTGCCAGTTTTTGGAGAGTCAATCCTTGTTCGTTCTCAAGCTTGGTCAGGACCCGTCGTCTGACTTCGGCGTCTTCTGCTGATACTAGACCTTGTGCGAAAATCAAGCATTTAACTTTGACTGTGTTCAGGCATTTCCAACGTTTGTGGAACAAGGTTGTGTTAGGCCCGAATAGTTCCGATAGGAGCTTAATAGCCTCTGAAAAATCCAAGTCAGTGGTTTTCTTGGGTAATATGAAGTCTACGAACCTACTATGTTCTGTATTTCCCAGTTTTCTCAATAAAAGACGTACCTTCTTTTTACTGGACCAGTGTTCACAGTCTACGTTGAAAATATCTTCGTAGCACCTGTAAAAAGCGTCGAACGTTTTGTCGTTCTCTGGTACGTATTCAAAGGTTTCCATTGAATTGTAGATTGTACTCTGGGAGAATATTGTATCTTTTTCAGAGTTTGAGCCTTTTAATGCATTTACGAGTAATTCTTTAAGTTGTTTCTGTTGTAGTTCAGCATTCTGAAGCGTAATTCGTTGGAATTCCATTTATTGTTTATGTAATTTCAAAAATAGTTGTTGTCTTTCTTCTGATTTTTGTTGCTGATCCAAATTTAGTTTTAACATTTGGTCAACTGCTTTTTGAAAATCTTCCATATTTAAAAATGACAGCGCTTTTTTTGTTGCTTTGAAACGCGAGTACTAAGAGGAGGTACAAAAAAAATCTTGATAGAATTTTTTTTTTTTACAGAAAAAAAATGGACAGACACAGTTAAACTAAATAATTATGTGTTTAGCTTTTCTTTTTTTTCCCCGTGGTTCCGTTAATTTTAACGTAATTGAATAAATTTTCACCACACTTATGTAATTTTTTTTTTTATAGAGGTACAAAAAGAGAAAACTCACCTCAGTGAATTTGAGGGGAGAATAATTTTATGCCCGAGTTCAACTCAGTTACATAAAAAATTTTTCGATAGTTTTTTCCGAAAACTTGAGTACAATGGTAGTACTTCTGCTCTTGTATTGTCAGTTTGTTTTATGACAAACTGTTTTTTTTTTCTCTGTGTGTGAGTGTGTAAGAAATCGTTCTCGTAATGTTATTTGGACAGACTTTAATATTCCGTAGATGTCGAATCGCTCGTTCGTCAATGCTGTTTGGTATCGGAATATATTTTTTTATATATGTAGACGCTGGGTGTTGCGTTTAAATCGCTAATGTAGTAATACCAGCTTAACCTCGTTCAACACTGCTGTGGGAACGCGTAGAGTTTGTGTATTTTTCGAGTACTGTCGCTATTGATATGGTGAGAACGAAATTCTCAAATCTTTCTGTCGCCACTGATGTGGGACTGGGAAGGTATTGCGGTTTTCGACGTGAATGCGTTTCTCGAATCCTCGTCGCCACTGATGTGGGGCCAAAGTTGGGACCACAGAAGGAAAACACGGAACACGGATTAGATGTAAGAAAGATATATTACCAACAGGTTACAGAGATAGTGTAAGCGGAGCTTACTATAAGTTAGTGTCCAACACTGGTAGTCGTACTAGACTCTCACTGTCACTCTCTCTCTCTCTCTCTCTCTCTCTCTCTCTCTCTCTCTGACTCTCTCTGTCACTCTCTAGAGTGCTATGTCGCCTACTTAATATAGGCCTGGAAGAGTCTATTGTGTAGGTAGTTTCCGGTCTCACAATAAGGTTGGGTACAAAGAACCGACCATTCTTCCAGCTTCTTTAGCAATGGTTCGATATACCTGTTCCACTTGAGGTCTGGAGTGAGCTTTACTCTCAGAAGACGTCCGAGGCAAAAAGTTTCATTTTCTAAATACACCTTCGTGATGGTTCCAAAATTTGTGGACAAATTGTGATCAGATGAGTTTCCTGGCAATTTATCAAATATCATTTTGGAAAAAATAAAGCATCTCCCAATTATGCATGACTAGGAACGCAACGGACAATATCACTTTCTTCACCAAATTTAAACCACAATCAAATATTTATGCTTGTACACATTCCACAGGATGTGCATAGGCGTATCGAAAAGAACAGAAAAACCCGAGAAAAAAAAACCGTGTGTGCACGATTGTCAATAAAATTAGGACCATGAAGAAGTATATTCTCCTTCCCTTCGTTCGAACCATCGAATTAAAAATGTTCACTGTTATTGAGATATTGTTTAATCAATCATTTAAATTATCCTTAAATTTAGTTGTTTAATTAATCGCTTTCTACATATCGAAGTGGCCAAAAAAGTGTTTTTTTTCTTTCTGATTTATCATTGGATAGTATTAATAGGGTGAGCTTTAAGTAATTTCATTCAAAATGATTGATTTTATTCAATTTTAACGAAGATAAAAAACGGTGTATTTTTGTTTCTTAATTCTAGCGATGATGAACATGAGAAGTATATTCAACATATATTTTTTTATTTTAAAAAATGGTAAAAACGCAACTGAGACACAAGAAAAAATGGTTTAGCGCAGTTTATGGATAAGGGACTAAAAGATCGAAAGTGTCAAAAATGATTTGCAAAATTTCGTGCTGGAGATATCTCGCTGAATGATATTCATGGTTGGATAGACCAGTCAAATCATGACATTACTTGGCAGTAATCAACCTTAAGCGACGCACGAGATAACTATCATACTAAAAATGTCCAAATCAAACATTGAAAGACATGGATGGATAAACGCTATGCTATACAGCTAAAAGAATCGAAAATGGCAGATCCAAAAATATATTAAGCGATACTCATAACTAAATCGTTCTCCTGAGATTATTGAATATGTTTTGGTCATAGGGAAAATTTTAAAAAAACTCTACAAAAAAAGACTGGTTTGGGTTTTTTTCTGCAACTGAATAGGAAATTCCGCGAGACTAAACTTTGGAAATAGTCATACGGTCACATTTTGATAGATAGATAGATAGATAGATAGATAGATAATGGTAATATTAGCCGCTCCTTAATATGAAAACATTTGACATTCATTGACCGCGCAGCCAGTACTACTTTCTGTTGAAATTTATAAAAACTTTCTATTAAAATAGTTTTTTTTTTTTTTTCAGGAAAATAATTTCCTCAAGTCCACTGACTGTTATCGCTCTTTTTAATATCGATAGGTTTTTCTTTCCTCAGATGACTGGCCCTCACCAAGACCTATAGACTTCATTCGCTTGAAGCCATTTTTAACCATTGATTTAAGAATGCGGTTGGATACAATTTACGATTTAAATATTTCTGAACGAATTTGGCGCCATGCATTGCATTTGTAGCAAAGTCTCAATCTGACGAATGCTATTTATGAACATGACTCGAGTTTTCAGGTTAATGTTTTAGTTCTGTAGTAATTTGCGATGTTGGGCAAAAGTACCCCTAGTCTAGCCTATTACTAGCCTATGTTCAATTTCTTTATCTTTTATGCTAAATTTGTTATAACTGATCAATACACCGAGGTGTTCGAACTGTTTATTGTTTGCTAATTTCACATACTGAATTTTTATGGTGTATTCAGAGTAAGTGCTATCACTGCATTCATTCTAATTTCAAGTCATATTTTTTGTTTTGAAAAGGTTTATCTTGAGTCCAATTTCTTAGAACACTTGGTTGAGGATGTTGATTTTTTTTGTTCTTATCCCAACTATTAATATCTGTCATCGGCGTCGCTCTTTCATCATCGGTATTCTGGCCCCGGGAAGGAAAGTAGTAATTTTCTTTTCTATTAGTAGACTTATTTTGGGATGTGATATTGAATGTTTAAATGGTCTGTACTCATTTCTTCGCATTTGTGCTGGTATATACGCATGTCATAGTTTAAAAAAAAAGATTAAATAGATTGGGGACCTCATTTCCTCTTCGTCGAACTCCTGATGAAATTTGAAATATTTGGGTATTGAGGTCTTTCTCAAATCGATATAGTTCTTCTTTGAGATGTAGATATTCAGTGGAATCAGAGCTTGGAAGGTGGTTTCTAATGGTTATGAAAAAGTTTCTATTAATATCGCCATAAGCTGTTGCGAGTTCAAATATAGGAAGTATACAGTTGTTTGATATACACCATCATTACATCCCTTACTAGAAGGAAAATCAAATTGGGTTATGAGCAGTTAATTTTTATAGAACGGTGAAAGTCTAGTTAATACAACATTCATTAGTACTTTCACCATAAAGTAAACAAATGAGATACCTCTATACGTGCGAGAGTCTTGAGAACTACCTTTTTGATAGATAGATAGATAGATAGATAGATAGATAGATAGATAGATAGATAGATAGATCCCCACCCTACCATCGATTTATCAATGTAGTTCTCTAACCACTGAACTACGATATTGTTTCTGTCTGTATAGGTTATGGTCTTTCATTAACGATAAACACTTGTATACGCACACTAAGAGACACACGTCCTTATTTAAAAGTTGCATTACGATATATTATTGCTTTTCTTCTCAATAATTTATTTGAGCGAACATATTCTGATAAAAATATTTTCTTTTTGTTTGAGCCTTTAACAATTGAGTATCTAGATTCCTCATAATGGTTTATCCGTCTGTGTACTTGGTAACCCCCCTACCCCTAAGATGTGACCCCTGCCATGTTTTGTAACATTTTTCATGAATGGGGATCTGACACTCTACACCACAATCCCAACAACGGTCAGTCATATACATTAACACTCAGCGACCTCAACGTTGTATAATCAAGTATTTACAGAGATTTTTAAAGACTTACGAAAATAATTCAGCATACATAGACAATTACATAACGGTTTTTCTGCACATATACACACAACTACATGTGGTGCATGTGCATCCGATTTAAGAATTTAATGTTGTTTTTATTATTTTTAATGTTGGAGATGCAATCTCCCAGAGGGTATGAAAATTAATAAACAACGTTATTTTTATATGGGGTGGGGGATTTTTGAGGTTCCGTGTTGTTGGTAATAATTAGATTAGATGCTTTAAACTTTTTATATTAGATGATTAATCTTAGGTCTTTTTTTAGGATTACTGAGTGATATGTCTCAGGGAATTATTTGTTTTGTTGCTTTTTCATTCTGTTTATAATTAGGGTGCATCTATTTACGATAGAATAAGTTAATGAAGTGTTTATTTGTGTCTAAATCAAGGTGGTGACTTGCATTATTTTATCTAAATTTTGTTAGGGATAATTTTATTTATTCGTCGATGATGTGGTTGTACATAAACTCTCTCAGAGGTTGATTAGTCACCTGTCGAAACTTGGTGCAATTCAGCACATGAACGAGTAAAATACAACCGCAGGTAAATATTTGTGGCTAATACCAAAATACTTTACAGCACCCAATGCAGGGAAAGACTTAAAATCCAAGAAGCTATTATTATACAAAATACACAGCCAACATTAAATAGAGTATCTTGAAATGCATATCATATATGTAATGTGCGCACGCACACACACACACACACACATATATATATATATATATATATATATATATATATATATATATATATATATTTTAACAGGTTTTAACAGGTTTTCCTGTTGAGTGTAGCAATTGCGTATCTCACATCCTGGTGCCAGTGTTCGCTGTTAAAGTCAAATGCAAAGACAAGATCCTCTCCATGTGGAGTATCGCCACATGACCATATACTTATTGTTATTTTACCCTTATGAGATTTGGCGCTAGGCTAACCTAATCTTAATATATTGTCAATTTCATTCCTCAAGCAATCATCAAACCAAGTGTTACTCCCACTGGGAAATTAAGGTAAGTTGGAGAAAAAAAAACAGATATGGATAATAAAAAAAAAGAAGCCGACATGAAAAATAAAATGAAATAAAAAACAGTACCAGATTACAACAATACTTCAGAATCATGTCACCTTTACCTACGACAGAAAATAGTGATAATCAACTTTCCAGAACAAGATATATTCCTAAAGAAAAGTTCAGAGGGTTTTTTTTCTGAATTTCTAAAATGAATAGTTATTATTTACGTTATTTACATGGGTACTATTTTCCTCATCTTTGTTATTATTTTAACAGTATTTCGGCCTTTGTGCCTTCCGGTCTTCATCAGGTGCTTGTTGATCTGGAATTTCGAACTGAACCCTTAATCTAATCTATGTGAGATATTGTTATCGTTCCGCCTACCATATCTACGGATATCACGACTCGTTCTTAATTAGTACAGCTCAGTTATTGCTGAGTTTCCACTGAGTTCGAGTACATACTATTCGGACCAGAGATTGAACTCAATTACTATGTTACCAAATTCACGAACCACTAGTATCGTGGTCAGAGCTCTTTTCAAAACACGAAGACAAATTTCTACTATTCCACTTACAACCGCTCCGATGAATCAAAAATACTAAATAAAATCCCATAATCAAAACTCACAAATTAAATCATCACCCAATATAGCCTAAAGCACAAGCCCTAAACAAAAGAACTGGAAAGGGTCGGTTTCTTCTTTCACACAATTATGTTAATCCTACTTTATATAGTCCCTAAGGGAGTCCGAAGCTCGATTCAGCAATGGCAGTAAATAGAGCCAACAAAAGCAGTAGCGACTGTTGGTTTAAAAATTGCTTGAGGTGTGAAACAGACATCACCATGCAGGGTTGATGCTAACGACCACATTATATCTACACGCACTCTATCTCTGATATTCAGCCTCCTCCTCCATAAATACTGCAAATTTTAAGCAATACATGCACACACTCAGCTACTCTCTCTCTTCCTCTCTCTCTCTCTCTCTCTCTCACACACACACACACACACACACACATATATATATATATATATATATATATATATATAATGAATTTTTTTACAATATTTACATGACGATTTTATAAGTATATGACAAATTGAAAAGTTCGGACTATTTGATGTTGATGCATAATTTACATATTGGATGACGATATATATATATATATATATATCGTCATCCACAGAAAGACAGTTTTCGCTATAGCACAGCTCAACAGGCATCTGATTGCCTCAAGCTGGGATCAAAACCCGATTTGGCATCTGTTGGAGATTTTACTCCTGAGCTATCAGCAGCCGGTAGAGTGGAAGGCAATTTTTTACGTACCTATTCTTCGAATAAACACGCCAATGACCAAAAGGACTCAATTCATGTAAAAACTTTTTTGACGTATTAGCAGTAGTAGTCATTGTTTACAAATTCACTATATATATATATATATATATATATATATATATATTTAATCGTCATGCGAAAGTTAATTTACCCATAGATTGATCAGTACCATTGTTTACAGTGAGTCATGTACTTGTAAAATTAAGTGCGCATATTTTTAATCCTGAGATGATAGCTTTTCACAGTTTACCTTCTATTTAATATCTGAGAATTTCTATGATTCTTAGAAAAGAGAGGAGGAATGATTCCCCGTTTCTTTCTCCACGGTTTGGATTTCAAAGTTGTTCTTATCCTAAACGGGTTACACCCTAAGACTTGAGAGCCAAGTCTACCTTGCTATTTAACCCACAGCTGAGGGTAAAAGAAATAGATTCGTACTTTTCCTAAGGTTATTAGTACAAAGTGAACACAACAGATGAATCTAAAACCTGAACTTGGATCTCCGATCCCACGGTTATCGTTATGCTATTCACGTAAGTATAACCAGTCCCAACACAATAACCCCCACCCACAAAAACGAATACTTGTAAAATCAGGGATTTCAATAGATTCCCATGTGCACATGCACGCATACACACCCAAACATATATTCTCTTAAAAGGACACACATTCTCACAAACGCAAATAGTTAGATAACTGTAGGCCTGGATTTATGATTAGAGATCAAGCAACGATGTTCAAACGATATTTTTGGAAATAAAAAGTGAAGAAAAAAGAGAAATTGGGGAAACACACAGAGAGAACTAGGAGTTACAAATAAAAAAGAAAAGAAAAAAAGAAAAACGAATTCTCTCTCTTAAGAAAGGTTTTAAAAAGATAAAGAAGTCGAATTTGTCTGCAAAGGCGCAGTCTACGTAATCTTTGTTTTTCTTATATAATCAGATAATTCTTTGGAAAGGAAATAAAAACCCGGTAAGACGTAGACATATATACTCAAAATGTCACAGATATGAAGAAATTTGAATTCGGTCTTTACTTAACTTGGAATAATATGCCTGAAAGCGAAACATTCAAGAGAGAATGCAACCGTTAATGAAAGCTTTTAAAATAAGTTCGCTAACTACACGGATTTTTAAGCATGAAGGTTAGTAGGATAGCAAGTCTTAAATTAATCTAAAAATTAAGCTTATTTTAATCATCTAACGAGGCTCAGATATTTTTAACGCAAAAGAAGCTCAGATTTAGTTCAGGTCACTTTATTTTAAAGTATAATACCATCTTTCTTAAATTTTGAATTAAATTTTATTTTGCAATAAGTCCCTGCTTTTTATCCTTTAAAATTTGAATTTATTCTTACTGCACATAAAAACTAAGAATTCGAAGTTATTATTTTTGTAGAGGAATGAATTCAAACAGAATCTAAAATTCCTTCCCCAAACTTAAAATTACCTCCGCTCAGCTTAGGGAAATGAACTGAAATTTCTAACTCTCATTAGAGTTATATTGTAAGGATGAAATAATATTCCAAACTTGAGAATTTGTAAAGCATCACCAGGGATCAGCTAAAATTACCTGAAACTATTAAAAAGACTGTAGTACTACATTGAGACAGTTTTTCTACAAAAAAAAAACAACAAAAAACATAAATTAGATAGATAGATAGATAGATAGATAGATAGATAGATAGATAGATAGATAGATCTAGTCTGATACAAATAAGCATTTTGTTACATTGAGAGAATTAAATAAAGATGACAGCGTTGTGATACTTTAAATATAAATGTATAAAGAGATCGTTAAATATTTTTTAAAATGAAATTAACATTTACGCAATGTAGGAATTGCAAATTTTACAGATACAGGAAAGTCACTTAAACATCCGTCAGCTTCATGAGACTATAGAACTATGGGCTGATATCCCAGATGCAGAGGCTGTCTGCTTACTGTCTGTCGAATGCACAAGGCCCGGGTAGGTAAATCTGGGAAAAACGGTCAAATTCATAGGCAAGTGTTGATACACATGGTCCCAGCACCGTTGTAGGAGCTGCTAGGATGTTACCTAATAAAGTTATGAACTATCTTAGCGACTCCAACTCCGGATTTTTTTTCTCGCCTGGATTGATTCTGGAAGCCTTTCTGATCAGTGGTTATAGGTGCAATGCAGAGGAGGTATTGAACTAGTGTTTTCCTTTAAAGAACCAACTTGTTTTGAATTCAAAGTTGTCCTTCTCCTAGACTGTTTGCCACCCAAGGCTTGAGAAGCCAGTCTATTTAACCCATAACTGAGACAGGGGTGTAGTCCTACTAGCTGATAAAGGAATGGATATGTTAGATTTGTATGCCTATAATATCAGCATTTGAATTCTCTATTTTCAATAAACTCGGGCACTGACAACGTACAAATATATTAGACAAAAAGCAAGTTCGATAGATAGATAGATAGATAGATAGATAGATAGATATGAACACCGTTGACTTGGTTCACCGGTTCCACTTTCTGCACTGATAATCTTTACACTCATCCATGTATGGATAGCGTAAGAGTTATCAGCACGGAAAGTAATATTGGCGAGCCTTGTTCAAATTCCGACTAAGTCTGCTGAGTTCACTTTCGCATCATTACCCTTACAAAATACATAAAACCATTTTTTTCTCTCACCTGGGTAGAATAGCGGGGTAACTGAACTCTCTAGCTTTGGATGACAGCCAATAAGAATTCCAAACCGAATAGAAAACAACAGGAAATACATTCTAGTATCCTAAGTCATAGTATTTCGCTAATAATAAAGAAAAGTAAATTTATGAAGTCCTTGATAGCTTATCTCCTGAAGGGATATGGCATTTTTCAAAAATTCTGTAAATTCAAATAAAAACCAACCTCGTATTTGTAAAATCAGAAATTTCAATCTATTCCGATTTTCGCATGCGAGAGCACACGCAGACTGAGATCATGTCCGTTGACCTTATCCAAAACTAAGCCAAGATTTGTAAATATCTATATCGTGTGGGCATTAGAAACTTTGCAAATAAACGAATGCAATGACAGTTAGAGGGAATGCGTACTGTAATAATCTTCCCTGTAAGGAAGGCCTGGTTGCCAGCCTTTAAAAACAATCATCCTTCGATATTTACAGGTTCCGTAGACAGACACGCAACTATCTCAGGTATATAAGCCCTATAAATAGTTCTCAATGAATTGCGCAAAGAAAGAAAGAAACAGAGTTGTAGATAGAGATAATGTTACTACTACTGGTTAACTCGTTGATCAGAATGTTACGCGATTACTGCAACGAAAGCCAAAAGAGAACAGAAGGAAAAGAAAAATCGCTTTACAGGGGGACTTGGAAAAAAAATAGAAGGAACGTTTGAAAAAAGACAGGAAAAAAGAAATGCGGAGTTTCCGAGCAAAACAGTCTTCCGTTTTTACTAATAGCGGTGATCTGATCACGTGATCGAACGGGCTTCTGCGAGTATTGTGATCGGGATTTGTTACTCAAGGTATTAAGGCAATATGTCAGATGGTAAGGGAGAGGTAGTGAAGAGAAGGAAAAGAATCGAGTAGAATAATAAAAAACGACAGTAGAGAAAGAGAGAGAGAGAATGCCACAGAAAGATGAGAAGAAACGTTTTAATAAAAAAAAACAATAAAAACGGTAGATATAGACAAACAAAAGGGAAACAAACGAGACTGGAAGAAAGAAATAAAAATAACGAGAATAAGACGATTTAAGTTTTGATGCAATGGAGTGTATTTTGCGGTTGCAATAATTTATTTACCAAGATTAGCTTAGTTTGACACGAGGCCACTACAATGTGCTGCTATTAAACATTGTAATTCAGAATTGGATGTGTAAGTGGTGTAGCAGTCAGTGAATCGAAAAGCAAAAGCAGCGGACCGATTTCGTATTCATTTTCGCACAAATAATCTTAAGAAAGGTATGAATCTATCTCTTCTCCCCATCCCTTCTATCTATGGATTAAATAGCAGAGCTGACTAGGTGGCAACCGCTATAGAAGAAGGAAAATTCTGAATTCAAAGATTGTCTGAAAAATGACAGGCTCTGTCAGACTATATAGACACACTTGTTATGGCTGCAGTACATGTGATGACTTTACGACACTGATGAGTTGCGGGAATCGTGATGTGACGAATCCAGAATTGCAATGAGGAAATGCAGGTAGGGTATCTGGTATCTGTGCGAAAAGTTGAATCGACGCGCCGAGTTCAAATTCTGTTCACTTTCGCGCAAATGCTTCCTGGAAAGGCATGAATCTACCCCCCCCCGCACTGTCAGCTATGGTTTAAATAGCAGGGTAGACTGGTTTTCTAAAAGAAGGAAAACTCTGAATTCCAAACCGTAGAAAAGATAACGTGAAACTACTATTTTCCCAAGAATGCATTGTAATTCACAGATAATGAAGAAAAAAAATCTAGAGAGTCATGATCACCTACGTCCTGAAGGGCCATGCCACTTCAGAATTGGTTTAGCCTCTTTGGTTTATAATAATAAACAATCTCTCGCAGTAATGATAGATTATTACGATTATTAACAAGAAAAGAAAAAAACATTTTTCTTTTTAAAACTAACATATTTTTCTATATCTCATCCTCTGACAGTTGTCGGGACATTATTAATATAAATAAATAAAAATAAAATATAATAATAATAACAATAATAATAGTAATAATGAAAATTATAAATAAAATAAAACAATAACATAAGAAATTTGTATAAAATAAATTTTAAAAAAATAAAAATCTCCCAGCATGCAACAGAAAATGTCGCTATCAGAAATAGGCATCCCACCAAAAGACGTTGAATTCCATCTATTCACCAACAAACTTGGGACAGTCAACACATGTCTAACCTCTCTCTCTCTCTCTCTCTCTCTCTCTAACTCTCTCTCTCTCTTTGTGTGACATGGCGTGTAATAATACGAATTGACTTCTCCCTTTTATCACATACAATCATGAAATATCTATAAGTAAAAATACACACACCTGTACACAAAAAAAAATAAATTGTACGATATGAATGTACAATTTACCATGCGTTCACTGTTATCGCTGTATATTTTATTTCTGCGATCTATTTTTTTATTTCCCGTGAACACGAGACTATTTCTGATGCTATAATGTGAGTGACCCCCACATAGTAATAACTGTAAAAATTCCCACACACTTTGTCAATTTTGGCAGTGGATCTACGCGCATGCTCACTTTCATCTCCAGTATGGAGTGAACCACTCTCTCATAACTACGTGGCAAAAATTTAATGGATATAGGCATTTAAATACGGTCATGGCGACCTGCTGAATTACATTTCGGAAACAGAGGTAATTTAAATTCCATCTTGCTTTGTATCAAACGTTCAGGTTGTTCTTTTTGGTGGTGGTAGTGGAATAGTATGGGGAATATTTTTTTGATAAACATTGAGACTCTTGGTACCAATAAAAATCGTTTAAATGATGCTGCCTTCCCAGATATTGTGACTGGTGGCCACTTCCAGCAAGACAATAGTAGCAGATTAGTTCAGGGAAAGCAGCAGTGAGTTTTCTGTGTTAGAATGTCTTGCACAGTCACTGGATCTCAATCCCATGAGAGCACCTTCGGAATGTGATGGAAAGGAAGAATCAAATCCTGGATGTGCACTCAGCCAATATAGGATAATAACGGGATGCCATAACAACAGTATGGTCCCAAAATTCGAAAGCATGTTTCAAAAAACTTTGTCGGATCCATGCCAAGATTATTTGAGACGGTTCTAGAAGCAAATGAGGGTTCAACCCAGTACCAGGAGGTAGACCTAATAAACTGACCAGTGAATATATATATATATATATATATATATAGTTGGATAGATGAACTCACATCTATCCAACTCTGATATTGAGCGCTTTCTAATAAGTATCGCGCATATAATATATAAATAATTATATATATATATATATATATATATATATTTATATTTATATACACACCCTTTTCACACACACACACACACACACACACACACACACACACACACACACACACACACACACACACACACACACATATATATATATAAGACTAATACAAATAATTGTCACTTAGATCATTGATGTTATAATATTGAGCACTTCAACTCCGGAGTTTCGTAAACAAACCGTTTTTGTAATTTTTGTAACTCAACAGGAGGTTTCAAGAACTCACTGCCATTTTTCTTATTTTTCGTTATTTTTATAGTAAGTTAGATTTAATTAATTTATGCGCTAGTTGGGAATTCTTATTATTTGTGTTGGGTTGATTTTTTCTCTTTTTGTGTTTGTGTGTGCGTGTGCATGTGTGTATGTGCGTATATGCCAAATCTCATGATATATATATATATATATATATATATATATATATATATATATATATTATTATTATTATTATTATTATTATTATTGCTATAAAAGTTATTTTAGCGGGTATACATTTGAATAGGTATATGTTTGAATTGACATCCCTGTTTACAAACAATTAAATTAACGTATTCCGGTCGAGTTAAAGAAAAAAGTCTTATGAAAGAAAATATACCATTCAGTTGTATTCGAACCTACATTCTTTTTTCTGGGATTTCATACTAACGCGGAAGTCCCTCAGGGTTCTATCCTTGGATTTACTCTGTTTCTGATCTTTATCAATGATCTCCCTGATATCACCAGTTCTCAACTAAGTATTTATGCAGATGACACTACCATTTATTCCTGCCTTAGTAGCAAATCCAACAGATCTGATGAAGTAAACCTGGCAACTACTCTTGAAAAAACCTCTAATCTGTGATTAACTGGGGCAAGAAATGACTTGTTAATTTCAACACCTCCAAAATGAAACTGCTTTTATTTAATCACCACAGAGAACCTTTTTGCCTACTATCAGGATGGCTGATGCTGAACTCCCGGAGAGCAACATTCTACACCTTCTTAGTCTCACGTTTTCCACTGGCATGAAGTGGAGCGACTATATCGAGTCAATTGCTACATCTGCTGCAAAGAAGGTTAGTCCACTGTGTCGTGCCAAAATTTTTCTCATCAGAATCTTGCACAGTTATAAATTTACCATTCGCCCGTGTATTGAATACTATTGTCATATCTGGTTTTGTGTGCCTACTGTGCATCTCGACATTCTTGACAAAATCCAGAGAAGTGTCTGCAATACAATCGATCCTGACCAAGCATCTCATCTCCACTCACTTTCTCACCGACATGACGTGGCTTCCCTCTGCCTGTTCAACAAATATTTTCATGATAACTGCTCGAATGAGCTTTTTTCATGGTGCCCCGAATGCTACTAGATTGGCAATTAGGTCATACCGTTTTACTGTAGAATTAGCTAGATGCAACCATCATTTCTACTCTAACAGTTTTTTTTTTCTTGCACTTTCCACATGTAAAACCTCCTTCCGGTTTCTTGCTTCCTTGTTAACCACAATCTTCAAAAATTTAAATGCAACGTTGTTACGGTTTTTTGGGTATATAATACGTATAACTAGGGTATTTATTTGCATAATAATACAAATTGTGGCACAAGGCCGAAAAGGGGAGGGGTAAAGGCTGGTCTTCACTAACTATCTTATACCTAGCTAATCAGATTCACGACCCATTCATGCATTACAATTTACTCATTCACCACAAGAACTTGTCCATCACCACTCAATCCTTCATGCACCATAATACCAGATTCTCAAGGGGAACCTATAAAACGCGCCCCGCACCATAAAAAATTTGATGATGATACATATACTATACATAAAATTCTAATAATGATAAGAATGAGAGGGAGGAGATGAACCCCAATAATAACTAAAATATACACAAAATACAAACTAAACATAACATATGTTAGTAGGGACCGTCCAACCCTCAAAACAGAGAGGCCGCTGTATTCTGCCCAGGGGACAAAATCAAGAAGCACTCTCGCTAAGGGAATGGGAAAAAGGATAAAATATTATACGGACATGGGAAAATGTAAAGCTGATCCAGTCGAGATGAAAGGGGGACCAAAACAAACTGGGGAGGCTGGGAATCTCGACATGGACCATAACCAAGGAGCAGCCGGGATACAGGCCAGGAACGACACTTACTCACATTAACTAGGTACACTGAAGTTTGTCTAACCTAACCAAGGGGAGGCTTCCACAGGAAGCCACCCCGATATGCTATAGATTGACCTAAAAAAGAAAATCAAGGCTAGCCCCGGTCACACGAACCAGGCTTGCTACTTTTACCCACCTTTCGCTGAAGACTGTCGAATGCAATCGTTTTCTATCAGATCTAATCTTCATCTTGAGCTGATGCTCAAAGAATTGGATTAGATGCTGATAAGAAAAGACGGTTGCCCCGCAAGACTTCCTCCATTCGCGTCGTCCAAATCACCATTCGAGCCGTGGCCATCAGCATCAGAAACACCATTCGTTTCTCCCCGGAATACGGGGCGACACATTGTCACACGCGTATGCGCGATCAATGGACACAAGCTGTTCGGGGAGCGAGACGAGCCGTCAGCTCGCCGACATGGTCCCATAAGGGGCGGACCCGGGGGGCAATGGTAGAAGGCGTGCGAAGCCGTTTCTTCTAAGCCAAGGCCACACCGTTCACAGTCTGGCAAATCCGCCAAACCCCATATGAAAGCCTTGTCATTGAGAGGCAGCCGATTCCGAGCCAATCGCCAGGTAAGCGAAAACTCAGGGTTACTGAGGTAATCCGCCGCTGGCGCCCAAGACCAATAGGAGCGATACTCCTCCTCCGACAAGCCGAGCGTATCACGTAGTTTATCCTTCGCGCGACCCTCCACTAAACCACGATAGAAGACCTTCCCTGGGCCGTGAAAGGTCACTGGACCGGGAATGGCCTTCAAGGCCAACCGACACTCGCGGAGGAAATCCGACTTACCCCGGGGTTTACAACGGCGCTCAACCCGCGAGATGGGGGACTGATGGTAAGGCTAGGGAAGGCGTCCCTAACAATCCCTCCAGAATCGGATCTCCTCTAGTCAATGCGCGGCGTAGGAAAGCCAACCTCGAGGCACGGATGTGACTCAGAAGGTGCGGCATTCCCAGCCCCCCATGACACGGACGTTTGGTGCAGACTCGTCTGTCGTCCCTGTTCACGCGTCCCCTCCATAAAATGGAGGATAGCGATCGCTCGAGCACCTTCCTACGGTCTTTACAGAGAGGAAGTACGAACAACCGATAAAGAATCAGGAGGAAAATGTATGTAACACACACCTCCGCCCTGCCCTTCACGGACAATCGCCGTCGATTCCAAGTCTGACCGGCAGAATCGACCTTTGCACGTACTTCAGACCAATTCTTCTCCAGCTGGAGGTCGGGCCCAAACCACACTCCAAGAATGCGGACAGGACCGTCCGTCCAACCGAAGCGACCCGGAAGATCGACCCCCTTCCAGGCACCTAACCGCAAGCCGGACGACTTGTCGCGGTTTATCTTGGCCCCTGTCACCTTCTCGTACCGATCAAGCGCCTTCTGTACCGCCTCAATGTCGCTGCGGAACAAAGATGTGCGACAGCCTCAAGTACAATTCATAGTGCAAACCATCCAGACCGGGCGACTTGCCTCTGCCGACCTTCTTCAATACCGCGTAGACTTCGCCCTCCGTGATCTCTCCCTCGCAGCTAGCCGCTTCAGTCGGCGAAAGCCGAGGAAAGTCAGCCAAATAGCTGCGAAACTCCTACTCACGGAGACTAGGCTCCTTGGTAAACCGGTTCTCGAAATGGCGCCGAAACGCCTCGCACATGTCGCCAGTGGCCCGAAGAGTGTGCCCCTCCGGGGATTTGACTTCACGAATGAAACGATCGCCACCTCGACGGACCTCTTCCCTGCGCAGATCTGCGCCCATGTTCACAACTTCGGAAGACATCTTACTTAACTTATGTCTAATTACCTGGCCCATGTACCGCTCGCTATTCAAACGATCCAGGGCCGCCCTAGCTAAGGCTATCTCTAGGGATCCCCCAGCCACCGCCCGGGTGTAACTAGCTTTAAGTGTCTTCACCTTATCAGCTCTATCTAGAGCGAGCCGTTTGCTGAAATCAGTGGTGAAAGACCTAATCCTAGACTTAAGGCGCTCCCACCACTTATTCCCGATAACCGCCCCCACTAGCTCCCGCTGCACTAATCTAGTTAGCTGTTCCTGGAAGTCCCGCCTGTCCAGTAAAGACAGATTGAACTTCCAGTACCCAGCCATTCTAGGCCTATGATCTAACGCTACACGGGCACAAACAAGTTTGTGGTCCGTGTAGCCTACCCAGTGGAACGTAGGGCAATCTAGCAGATCTATGTCGGCTCTTCTCACTAACATTCTGTCAAGGTAGCTAACCACCTTTTCAGAAGGCCAACTAAGAGCCCACGTCCACATGTTCCCCACCGGGATGATCGACCCGGTATCTATCGACGAGACCATAATCGTCGATCAGATCAACCAGGCTACGATCGTCCCTTCTCCCACTAGCACCCCGCCCCCTGTCTAAGTCGGGGTCCAGAATGGCATTCCAGTCCCCCATTAAAACTAGGCGCGTTGAATCAACCAGGAACGGCCCCAACCGCCGAAAAAACGAAACCCGCTCCTCCTGGTCATTGGGCGCATAAACCGCAACGACTCGGAACGAACCACTTTTCACGGCAATATCGGCCACGATCAACCGGCCCCTCGGCATCGGTATGCACAAGGTCCACCTTCGCATCAAGAGTCCGTCTGACTAGCAAAGAAACTCCTCTGGCAAACCGGTCCCCATATGCTGAATAGACAACAAAGTCATCCTCCAGCACACACGCATCGGCACTGCAAACAAAGTGGGTCTCTTCGATCGCGGCGACATCCACATCCAGGGACAGAAGGTCCCGGAGCAGGCGGGCAGCCTTACCCCGATCCCTTAAGCCCCTCACATTCAGAGTCGCTAACTTGGTTTCCATTTTTTAGGCCTGCAAAAAAAGAGAAGAATAAACGCAAAAACCTATTCACATACGGGCCGGAAATCTGAGGGTGAAAGGACCCCGACGGATTGTCCCAGGCTCCCCACTCCTAACTCTGACGTCATACGTTCTTCTGTGACAATCCCGCCGACGTCCGTGGGATAGTTTAGTTTAAGGGCCCTATATAATGATGGATGGAGAAGTACTGGGGCCCTCCCTGAGCAAAACATTTGCATCTTCTTGATGTCCTTGGAAGCCATTTCGACCATCCTTATTTCCGGGAAGGCCTCTCTGGCCTCAAAGAGATGAGACCACACTTTCAGGTGTTTACCAGTGTCCCGGATGAGCCCAACCACACCAGGGGCACCAGGAAAGTTTTTTGGGTCCTCAATCGACTTGCCGTCTACAGAAGACAGCTTTATTAGAGGCCCTAACAACGCTCTCTTGCGGGAGGAAAGGTCTTTCTCAATCTCCTCCTTCTCTACTTTACAAATATCTTCGATTTTCCCGAAGATCCTTTTCTTCTTTTTCCCCCTATCTGGGGGCGGTGGGGTGGGAGTGGATGAAGGGGTCGGAGTAGAGAGGGATGGTTGGGGAGTTGGCGGGTCTGATGCAGTAGGAGTAGGTGTGTGCGGCGGAGTGGGGGTGGTAGAAGGGAGTGGCATTCGAGACCAGGAAGGAGGGAGACTCCTATCTGCTGGGATGTCTGTCTTTTTAACTGGTGAGGAGGGGACAGAAGCACACCTGTTTTTTCCCTCCCCCTTTCTTCACTAATGCTTCCAATTAGTTCGTGAATTATTTTCACTTGTTGATCTCCCTCCTCCTCGTCTTCTTCCCGGCTTCTCTTCAAGGAGGCGGCACGTTTGGGACGTACTTCCTCCACCTCCATAGCATCCTCTTGTTTCTCTAGCGATTTTGCCGGAGCCGGACTTTGCTGCTGTTTCTTTTTCTGTCTCTGTTGTTGCTGCTGATGTTGTTGCTGCTGTTGTTGTTGTTGCTGTTGTTGTTGTTGCTGCTGCTGTTGTTGCTGCTGCTGCTGATGTTGTTGCTGCTGATGTTTTGGTTTCGTCTGCCCCTTAGAAGGCTGAACTTCTTTGGGCTTCTTTTCGGGCTGCTTCTTTGGGGATGATGGAACATTCGTCTTTTTGTGTCCCTTCTCCACCTCTTTCCAGCCTTCTTCGGGAGGTTTCTCCATTGCTGGCTTTTCAGTCACTGCTGCTGGTGCTGCTGGTGCTGGAGGAGGGGGAGTTGGATTCCCCTTTTTGCCAGGGCAATCTTTGGACATGTGTCCCAATGCACCGCATGCCCAACAGCACGGCTTCCTCCCCTCCACCACGACCAGCATCCTCCTCTTTCTGCATACCAGGGTGTTGGGAATATCCTGGAAGTTCTTTCTGTTCAGTGTTATTTGAACCTCCATATCTCCCGTCTGAATTCCGCTTTTGCTGACGAGGGCCTTTACCTCATTTACTTCGCCATATTTGGCGAAAAAGGCCCCCATTCTATCTTCTCCAATGTCCGCCGGGACGCCATGAATCGTAACTCTGGTCCTCCGCGTTCCCATATACTCCGTCTGCAAGCGCAGACTTTTGGTTGTTAGCAGACTTCCGGCCAACGCTTTAGCCTGCTCTTCTGTCGCCAAGAGCAAGTCCCAGAGCGCATTAGTTCTTCGCGCCAGGATTTTTGGAACGATCTTTAGCGCCTTTAAGGCCTCCTCCATCCCTTCTCTGCCGACACCAATTAACTTTCGGGTTTTTACGTCCGAAGTCAGGAGCGAAATCGTTCTTGTGTCGACAGCATCCAACGCTTCTTGGATTGTCAAGAATTGATTTTCCTTGAACGTTTGTTCAAATTTTGCCCTTTGCTCCCCGTAAAAGGCTGCATCTTTTTGCTGCGGCCTGTTTTGACCCCAGGCCGTCTTGGCAGGTGATACCGGTTGGGAAGGTGGCGTATTACCTTCCTCGTTGTTATTGTCGGCCATGATGGGTTTTAGCGGCCCACCACGCCGAATACTTCTGCTTTTGTCCCTACTTTTTTTTTTTCCTCACATAGGTAAAAACTTAAAAATAAACAGGAAGAAATAAAAACAACTCAAAAGATAGAAAGGAAAAAATGCACAAACAAAACAAGAAAAAAATCAAAAAGGACAGAAAAAAAGGGAAAAATAAAAAAGAAAAAAGAAAAGAAAATTAAAGAGAATAAGGAGAATTAAACAAAGGCAAAAACAGAAAATCAAACAAAGGTTACAAAAAGTTTCACTAAAAACGCTTAACTTATCGGTGTACTGTAATTCCTGAAATAGACTCGTCTATATAACTAATTATGCAGATTCCATATATACCCAAAATAAGGGGGGCTGTTACGGTTTTTTGGGTATATAATACGTATAACTAGTGAGCGAGTCAGAATGACTTATTTCCCTTTATAGTCGACCAATGGAAGGTTGACCAATCAGAAGCCGCCCAACACTGTATTCGTCGTGTATAAAGGCGGCCATCTTGTTTCCACCTACCGGAAGGACCAAAGGCGACCAGGAGAAGGATGAACTACACTCTGCTGTGATATCCACTGCGAACCTAAAGTACGCTTTCCTACTGTCTCCGAAATATTCACTGCCAACCTCTGGATTCAATACTCGACGACGACCGTCATGAAAATGTCTAACAAACGTCAATCGTCATCATAGCTTGGAATTAAAACTAAATAAAACTTCAAGAAATATTTTTCATTTTTAAAATACATCTTAAACCTTAGGTGTTGCTTTTTGTGGTACCTACTATACAGTGTGGACGATTCTGAGAGAATTAGAAGTCCTACCAGGATTTATTATTAGTGGTTACAATTGTAACAACATATGATCTGCAGATGACACAGTGTTGATTGCAGACACAGAAAGGAAACCACAAGAACTCCTACAAAATGTGAAAGAACGCGAGAAGAAAAGATTAAGCATCAATTGCAAGAAAACAGAATGCATGGTTGTTAGCAAAAGAAACAGCTCAACGTGCAAATTACAAATTGGAGATACTAAAATCAAACAGATGCAATAATTTCAATATCTGGGAAGTGTTTTAACAGTGGACGGAAAGTGTGACACTGAAATCCGAAAGCTCATTGGGATATCGAAAGTTGACTTCCTAAAGCTAAGCAATGTATTAAGAAACAGAAAAAAATTGTTAGAAACAAAGAAAAGAGTATAGAAATGTTACGTAATATCAATTTTCCTATATGGCAGTGAATGCTGAACAATCACCTCACAGATGAAGAGGAGACTTGAAGCAACAGGAATATAATTCTCTAGAAAGATGCTGAGAATACCTTGGAGCGAACATGTGAGCAACATCGAAGTTCTAGAGAAAATGGAAACAAAAAGGACACTTATACTTAATATCAGGAAGAGAGAGTTGAAATTTCTAGGGCACATAAGGAAAGAGGGCTTGGAAAATTTGATACTCACAGGACTGATTGAAGGTAAACAGCCCATAACCTACCTAATGAGTTCATGTAAATGGATGGAAGAACAAGATTTAGGAGAGATAATAAAAAGACAAAATTTATTGAGAGCTACAAAGGAGACGAAATTGTGGATCACCAACATCCTAAAATGACTTGGCATATAGAAAAAAGTATCCTTACACCTTTTCCCTTTCTATAAGAAGTTTCCTTCACATATATCTTTTCGGCGAGGGCTACAGCCATAAAAATGTACTTTTATTTTCACTGACGCTTATGGCCATATCACATTGAAATACCGGTTCCTGTAAGGTCACGAAAGATAAGCAACGCCAAACCTGGTCATTACCTAGATGGTTAGCCACTTGAAAATACCTAATGATGCAAGCTTGGGTGTGTGAGTGGTGTAATGGATAATGGCTCGGAATTGTTAACCGGAGAACCGAGTTCCAGTTTCAGTTGGGTTCGTTATATTCATTTACGAGCAAATATCCTTGAGAAAGGTACGAATGCACCTCTTCTAGTTATGTGTTAATTAGTAAAACTTTTATAACTAAATCATTATTATCTCAAAAAAATAAGTTAAAAACTTCTTACAATCTAAAAATATTTTCTGGTTTTAAATAACCTGCAGAAGGGTTGATAAACCGTAGAAAACGAATCAATCAATCAAAAAAAATAATAAAATTCAATGAAATATTATTTTATCCTTACTACAAGGGCAATTTTATTTTAGAAGTATATCAAAATTCAGTGTTTACATTCATGTTATTTCTTTTATAGAAGTATTTTCTCGTTACTGTTCAATTATTCAGAATAAGCTGAATATTACTTCAACTACAATCATTTTCCGCCATGATGTTCGCAGCATGACTTCGAATAAAACTTCATTCTTACTACATTTGCCTCAAATCAACTTAGCCAATCCGCAAAATAGATTCTTCTACTCGAGATTTCTATATAGTCGGCGGTTTCCTTCCTGATCGTCATTTCTATTTTTCACACTTCTTACATGGGAAATGGAATAAGCTTTTACACGTTGACAGAGACACCTTACACTGAGTACATTAGCATGTATTGATAAGTTATTATTAGGCGAGAAAATAAGGGGAAAACTCAAGGATTTCTAGGCAAAGATCGAATATAATAAGCACTGTTATCTTTGTTTCTAATGAAATTTTCCTCAGAGGTTAGAGAATGTTGATGGAAAAACTGCTGTTGATATAAGCACATTAAGGAGATAAGCCAGTAGAGTTAATAGCAATCATAGCGACGAAGGCGAAACCGCTGTTGTGAATGAGGATAAGGCTAAATAGGATGTTGTTCTCATTACAGCAGACAGAAATCCTGTCGCAAAACACTATGAAAATTTTCAAGTAACCCAACTTATAGTAGATACTCAGAGGAAGGCAATTCTCCAGTGATCAAGTAAAGGTAGAAAATTGTATGTGGCTAAGAAAGCAACCAAGAAACTTCTGTGATGCTATGTTTGAAAAAAATATATACTAACTAGATTTACAATCCAGAGACTTTTCTATTCATTTACTTTGTATGCTTCTTCTATTAAATCTGTTGTAATAAAAAAAGAGACGTAACTATTTTACCAGTTCTCGGATATAAAATCCAACAAATATATATATATATATATATATATATATATATATATATATATATATATATATATATATATATATATATTAGTTTGACGTTATTACTTATTTTAGTGGGTACAGTGTTTGAGTTGACATTCCTGCTTTGTTATTGTAGTGAGTACAGGTATGAGCTGATATCCGTTTTTTTTTATTTTCTTAAACAGCCTAGATTGATTAGTAGTATTGCGAGTTACATTATTCGTTAGTAGGACTTCTCGATCTAGACCGCTTGATACTAATTTCACTTTTTAAGAAAATAAAATGGGTGTCACCTGAAAAACATGCATCCACTAAAATAATAAAAGAACGATTATAGTAATAATAATAATAATAATAATATATATATATATATATATATATATATATATATATATATATATATATATATATAAAAGTCTTCTTTTCTGAGAAGGATTATTCGGAATTTGGAAAAGTCGATCCTTAAAAACGCTGTTTACCTGCGTCACAACATTCCCTCGTTCTACGAAACCCAAAGATTGTCTCTACCTACCCTGATGATGACTTAAGACAGTCGAAAGCTTGGACCATATTTCTTGTACTTTTCTTCCGAAATGAACTTCGAACAATTTCTGATAGAATTTCCTCCTTGTCTGAGAAGGTTCATTCGTAATTTGGAAAAGTCGATCATTAAAGTAATCAACACAAAATATGCTTTCTTTAATAATATTAGCCTTAAAGAACATTTGCTGCCTCAGTACACTGATACAAACATGTGTTGAAAAGTTCTCGGTTAACCCCACTTCCCAGAATCTAATCACATGACCAAACACCAAGGGGTGGGAGTGGCTTCTTTGTTGGACCGAGAACTTTTCAGAATTCCCCATATTTATCTTTAGTTAACTTCCATTCAGACAATGTGCAATACGATTTGTTGATATTACTGATTTAGCATATATATATATATATATATATATATATGTGTGTGTGTGTGTGTGTGTGTGTGTGTGTGTGTGTGTGTGTGTGTGTGTGTGTGTGTGTGTATTCGCGTGCGTGTACGTGTGTGCGTGTGTGTTTGTAGAATGCTGGACAGAGAGAAGTAGTTTGAAGAAAGAAAGAAGTAGAAGAAGAAAATTATAAAGACTATAAAAAAATAAAGGAGAGAAAAAAAATGAACAGCTTGGTGATTGGGGAGAAAATGGCGGAAGTGAATTGAGATAAGAAGAACAAACTATTATATAGAGAAGAAAAGGCAAGTGGAAAATGGAGAGAAGCGGGAGCGAAAAAAGTTGAGAAAGAAAAGAAAGGAAAAGATTCAGAACGTGGACTTGAAATTGCGCGTGAGAGAAAGACTGAGAAGGGAGGAAAATCTACGGGCTTAACTTGTCTGCTTCAATCAAATTTACAGTCCTGATTGACGAAATCCTATTTTCCATTTTTGTCTTCTCCGTTTTTAAACCAAACGCAAATGTTGCTTTCGATAACAACAAATCGCTGTTAATGCAGTGCGCAGTTTGAAATCTTTGTTTACTGGCAATATGCATTTATTCTCAATTTCTCGTTACCGTATTCGAGACTGAGTTTTCAGTACAACTGTAATGTCAAACAGCATTCAATATAATCGTAAAGTTAAGAAGGGCAATTGAAAATTCCATGTAAACAGAAATACAGAGTATATCTTAATGTCATGAAACTGTTTACAAAGAAGAAAAGCTACGTATTATGTATTAACGTTTGCGTGTCCTATTTTCAGCATCATGCATTAAGATCTTTATTTTACTGTTTCATTATGAATACGACAACTGAAACTACATCCTAACTAAACGAATTTTTAAATACCATATCCGTTCAGGGCGTAGGCGATCATGTCTCTCCACAGATTGATTTTTCTTTATCACCCGAGAATTGCTATGACTTTTTAGAAAAAATAGTGAAATGGTTTCCTGATGCCTTCTCCACGGTTTAAAATTCAGAATTGTCCGTCTCTTAGAATGGCTGTCATCCAAAGGTAAAGAGTTTAGTCTGCACTACTGTTTAACTCATATCCGGCGGATGTGAAAAAATGGGTTCATGCCTTTCTCAAGGGCAATTGTGCGAAGTAAATGCAAAAAAATAGAATTTGAACTCGTTTTACCGATTCCACCTCCTACCCGCGTATCGCTCACCGTTGCTTAACTTAGGTGATCGTGCGAGAACCGGTGTCTTAATGTTATACGGTCGTAAGCCAGTCGCCCGCTTACAGTTTCTTAGCAAAAAATGAAATTTTTTTTTAGCACGGGGTCTCATTTTTTAAATTTTTTTTTTTTTATTTATTTATTTTTTATTTTTTTTATTTTTATTTTTTTGTCGACATTGGATGAAAGCTCTCGTGGCGAACGAGTAGTCCACACGAAGCGCTCTATTTGATCTTGAAGTCTGTTTGTTGGCTCTGAATTTTAAATATCGAAGAATGAATGCTTGTGATGTCATTGAATTAGAATGAAAACAATTGAAACATTTTTTTCTACTTAAAAACAACACTGTAGAACAATATATTAATATAAATTTCATTCATACTTGTTCAAAATATGAAAAAGAAAGTCTGATAAATTATATATATATATATATATATATATATATATATATATATATATATATATATATGCATAACATTACATAAAATGCTACTGAAATTTTCTCGACTCAACCCACTATCAAAAATCTGACCAAATGTCCAGATACTTTTGAAATTATTTATTGATCCGGCCAAAAAACCTTTCAACACTCCCTCGTCCAAGGAACTGGTCGTATGATTTGGCTGCCTCTGGAAGAGGTGTCTCGAAAGAAATCCACCGACTGTGATCTATCTCTACAAAGGCGCACTAGGTAAGTGCTTCTTAGCTATAGTTGACTGACCCACCACCCAAACACCAAAAAAAAAAATCTCTCCAGTCCGGTTTGGTATGCAAATCTCTTAATGTGCTGTATATGGACATCTTCTGCCGGTTGTATGCGATAAAGCTGAAAGCTTGTCAAATAGGCTTTCTTGCCTGATTCAAATGTGTTTTTTCGCTTGTCCTCTTATAAAGGAGTTTCATCAATATTTCGAGTTAGCAAATGTTGTCATCTCTAATACAGGTTGGCATTTCAGAAAGACTCACAAACGTTTATGTAACCTCGTGAAAAAATATCCAAATGTCCAATGTTGTACATTTATTAATTCCGCAGAATGATGATATGGTGTCGTATCCAGTAACAATATGAAAAAAATTCAAGCGCTTTGACCTTCTCTTCTCCAAGACTGGTTACAACGTCATGAACAGGTAATGTTTTGTATTCCATATGCAATCCACAGTTCGTCCAGATAAGTGCACGGAAAATAAACAATAATAAGGAAACAACATTAGTGTTAAATGAACTGATCATGAATTTCTTTATGAAACAATGAAAAGCGTACAAAGTGGGCACCTCATGTTAGCTTCTTCATAATCAGAAGTCAGGTTTGCTCTTATGTCACTCGTGATGACACAATATTAATGTCCTTCCCTTTGGCGGATGACTTGCAGATGCATTACGACAGATACTAACAGCTCGTATTTATTATCGTTAAAAAGAATCAAATATTTTTTTCTTCTACCAGGAATATATTTAGTGATTCATTAGCGTAAAAAGTAACTGAAGCTAAACATAAGAGTAACAGAGTTACAAAATAGTCAAAATGGACAGCGATGAGAAAAGCTGGAACCTTGGTTATTAATACCAGGCTCAAATAGCGCTAAAATACTATAGTGATTATTGCTTCATCTATTTTACTCTTTTTTCAGAATGTGGACTCTAGATATGTATAGAAATATTCAGAATTAAAATATCTAGCTTGTAAAGAACTTCAGAGACTTTAAAAAGCCATATAAAAGGATTGTGAGAGAATGAAAATAAACTAATAAATAAAATAATAATAATAATAAAATAAAGAATTTAATTTTCCCACAATGCAAAAGGAAACCAAAAAGGATTTCCGATCAGGTGTGAATTTTATGACCCCCGCCCCCCACTTCCGGAAAGGAGATGATCGTGTTTTTCTCACTTTCCAACCATTGAGTTCGGACGTGTTTAGTAGCCGTCCCAACGAAAAGAAAAAATGGCTTCACACACACAACATTATGCTAACTTGAGGCCCATCATTCTCTATACCTTCGCATCTTGTACCCATGTGCGTCAGTACACATTGGCCATTCTTTTTCTAGTCAGGTCTTTGTTTTGTTTGTTGCGGTCCACCGACATTCGACATCTGCTAGCGACACGAAGTCAAATACCAACCCTTCACAGGATTGTCAGCGTAGTTGTATATGGAGAGATTCTCCCGTCGAGAACGACGGGCGAGAGTTCAGTAAATTATAAGTTTTTTTTACTGAACAGCCTGCACAAGTGAATTATTTAAAGTGGTTACTTGCTTGTGCCTTGCGATGCACACTCTCTCCATCATAGCACCATGTGTTGGGTACTCGGACATTTGGCCGACGGACATTTAACCGAATGGACATTTAGCCGAAAATGTAGGATATTTATTGTATATAAAATACAATTGTGGCACAATGCCAAAATGGGGAGGGGCTGAGGCTGATCGTCATTAACTACCTTATACCTAGCTAATCTGATTCACGACCCATTCACACATTACAGTTCCCACATTCTTCCACGTTCACCATAAGAATTCTCCGTCACCACTCAATCCTCCATCCACCACAATACCGCATCCTCTCAAGGGGAAACCTACAAAACGCGCCCCCATGCTTTAACAATTTAATGATATATATATATATATATATATATATATATATATATATAAATTCTAATAATGAAGAATGAGAGAGGAGGAGATGAACCCAATAATAAAAATAAAACTCAACACAAAGTAAACTAAACATAACTGATGTTAGTAGGGCCCGTCCAAACCTCAAAATGGAGAGGCCGCTGTATTCTGCCCATTGGACAAAATCAAGAGGCTCTCTCGCTAAGGGAGTCGGGGGTGAAAATATAGATGCACATGGGGAAAATATGAAGCTGACCCCGTCGAGATAAAAAGGGGCCAAAACAAACTGGGGAGGTCGGGAATCTTAGCCGAAAATGTAGTGTCGTACTCATATGTATGTCACACTCTTTATTGTAATGTGCAACATTTACTATATTAATTTATAATTGGGGGGATTGTTTTTTTTTACAGGCTTTTTTTTTAATCTATTCTGTATATATTATATTTTACTTCAAATATTACTGTAAGATGATGAGAATTTTGAGCAAAGGCACATTTTACTGCAGTAAAAATATTAAGCTTTTACGATATGAAAGATCTTTTAATTTTGCTTTTAATGATCATTATCTTAAAGAAATGAACTAGCTTTTATCTTACTGTTAAATACGAATTTAAATAATTAGGTGCTACTTTTTACCCAAATACCCTGAAATATTTTTAAAAATACTAATTTCAATAAACAAATATTGAAATAAGAAAACTTTTAACTTTAAATTTAGATTTAGCAATTTAATCACTTGAAATTCAGTGGTAATTATTTGTCCTATTCTATCTTATAATACTGCTAATTAAAATACTTAAAGTATTGCTTGTTACTATTTTTACTTGTACTTTTTCGATGAAATGTCCGTCGACCATGCATGTGCTGTAATGATGTACTGATACACTGCGTGCCACATGTTAGATGACACTACAATCGCTGGCTTTTTGAAAAGGATATTTCCAATCTCTTAGCTGCATGCTGATATTTAGCTCCTATAAGAAACTCATCCGTCCTTTGCCAACCCATATTACCAAACGCTAGGCTTCAGGGAAAAGTCGCCAAAATAAAATCTAAAATAAAATGTAGACAATTGTGAACGTAGTAAAAATACATTTTTATAAAAAGAGATTTTTCAAACATTTGTTGTTGGTTTGAGTAAATTCAAAATATTTCGTGTTTGTATCTCTTGAAAACACATAAATACAAAAACTTTGCAACAGGTCATTATCAGTCATGCCAAGCAACTCACTTTGCCCAAAGAGATAATCGGAACAGTTAGATATAAAAAAAAATTACATTCCAGCTTTTGTAAGTCAATACGCTTTTATTTCCTTTTCCTCCTCTGTTGAATCGTGAAATGGATGTCGATACACATAAAAAGTAGTAGTAATCTATTCCAAAGAGTAACTCAATGCTAACAGTCAAAAACAAAGTCTACTGGAATAACAGTTAGTCATGAACTTCACCTCAGTTATGTTCAACATAGGTATTTTACCCAAGTGCCTCCACAAGGTGGGATGTGGCACAAGGCAGGCTTTTAATGTGTAAGTGTGTGTTTTCCGAGCCGGTAGGCTCGGGCAAAAATATCCCGTAGACCCTGTATACACGGAATCGGGTTTGTTTACCTTCCCAAGCGTGACTCTGCCCATTGGCATAGACTCGTCTGGGCTCCTCCCTGCCCAAAGGCAGAGGGTTCGACAAAACAGACCCGACCCTAGCAGCGAACTATCGGTTTGGGTCTGTTTAAATTCGATATTTACTCGAAGCCTCCCCACAAGGCGAGATGTGACACAAAGCAGACTTTTCACTTGGAGTATTCGGACCGCGTACGCTCGGGCAAATATTCCCGTAGACCCCGCATACACGGCATAGTCTCAAGACGGGATGTAGCACAAGGCCGGTTTTTAACGTGGGGCATTCCGAGCGCGTACACTCGGATAAAAATTCCCCGTAGACCCCTGCATAAACAGTGTCGGGTGGCTGTCTACTTCCCCTGATGAGACTCTGCACTTCGGCATAGCCTAGTCTGGGTTCCTCTCTGACCGGAGTCAGAGAGGTCGACAAAAAGTTCTATTCAAGTTCCACTCTCTCAGTAAGAGAGCGTGCTATTTATCTTTTTAGATTTGTACATCGTGTGGGGTGCTCCGGTACTCCACAAATTCGTCTAAACTGTGAGTAATGGTATTTACTAAAAGGTATGAAATTTCTCTGTATTAGATCTATGTCTATTTCTACGAACATTATAAATGATTAAATTTATTACCATGTAAAAAAATGCAACCAATGTGAATCAATTAAAACATACCTTTATACTGCGGATGTGCGTGTGGCGTGGCAGATATCGTTGAGGAATTTGGGATTGACGTGTTGCAGACCCGGCAGCGTGCAGTGCTGGTTTATTACGAAGTGGCCTTGTGCCAGACACCACACTAAACTACCGAGTCTACAAGCAAAGTAAAAAAAGATAAAAATATGCGTGAATGAACAGTGAGAGGAAAGGGGTCAATCAACAAGTGCATAAAATAAAATATATTAAGATAGCCGGCACAGAATGACAGAAAAAGACTGGAGTAATTTTTAATTTTTATTAAATGCAGGAAAAACAAGTAACTTATCCCGTGGTACGAGATTAATGAAAAGTTCCGCGCCAAAATAGGAATACAAGATGGCTAAGGCGGGAAAAAGAGTTTTATAAGGCTCTGGGAAAAGGAAACTCGTTAGACACGAGGTGTATGTGCGCACAGATAGAAAGGAGTACTCACTGTGGATTTTTTGGCGTTGTAAGTGAGGTTATGCATATATTTTAAGGTACTGGTTCAGAGTCCAATGATTTGAGAGCGTATGTGATTTTGTGTTTTAGGTTCAAAGTAGGGACTCAGAGTTCGGTCATGGTCTTGTGGAGTTGTCTACGGCGAGCCCAGGGAGACGAAAAAGGTTTGTTCTGAGGTAATACTATCCCTGTCTGTATTTACTGGTTCACTGACGAGGGGTAAGTGTAAGTCACCTGTTGAATACAAAGTTTCTGCCGACGACTGTGTCGTGTCTCTAACGTCTTCTGGTCGAAAACGGAGAAGGTCTGACCTGCGATTAGCAAGTTGTTCGTCAGTAGGATATCCCTGTCTGTATTTATTGGTTCACTGACGAGGGATAAAAATAAGCCATTAGTTGAATACGAAGTTTTTGCTCACGACCGTGTCGTGTGTCTCTAACGTCTTCTGGTAGAAAACGGAGAAGGTCTGACCTGCGGGCAGCTTCAAGACGAGAAGAAATCTTGGTAGAGTGTGAGGTCGCCATTGTTGAAATAAGATATTCCGGCCCGCATATGGGTTAAGGGGGCACGGAATAAATGATCTGCCCATCTAGTCAGGTCGAAAGTCGAGAGGCAACTGGTTGCAAACGCTGGCCGTTTTGAAACGCCGAAAAACGCGCGGGAAAAAATTCAAAATCTATTGTGAGTTCATCAGTAGGAGCTAGCGAGGTTACTGCTATGTCTAGCTGTGAGTGGAAGGTAGGCGTGAAAACCGCGCGCACACACGCACGAGTGTGAAAGGAAGGGAGGAAACTCGCGCGCGCGTAAAATATAAATGGAATTAATGTGTTAATTCCATAGACGTGTCACGTTCAAATTCCAGCCGTTGTATTCGCTTTTGCACGAATAATCTTGGAAACGTATGACTGCATCCCTTCTCCTTACCACCCAATTAGACGTTAAAAGCAATGTAGATTGGGTTTTCTAGTTTGGTTGGCAACCAGTCTATGAGAAGAACAGCTGTGAACTCAAAGTGGTTGTGTATGGTGCTAGCAACTCAGTAGCACATTTGATTAAAAGGAAAATATATTTAATAGTTTACCGTCAAATCTTTTGTTTGGGTAAACATTCTTCCTGGAGACTCTCTGTTTGACAAAATCGATGTTGCTATTTTCTGTTTAACTCTTGAAGTGTTTCTTACGTACGTTTTACAAATAAATCAAACTTGTTAGTCAACGCTCTTGACTATACACCTAATAAGAAGCTTGTATTCCATATGCATAAAAAATTAATAGAATCTTACTATTGTTTTTCCACTTTCTGACAAAACTCATTCTCAAAAACTATTCCTGTTCACTATTCCTCAGCGAGATTACAAAATACTTTCATGATTCTCTGTTCAACCTATCCAAATTCTCTAATAAATAAATAAATGAACTGTATTTGCAAGTCGTGAAATGGTGGAGTAATGGATAATGGATAGCGGCTCGGATTGAGGAATTGGAGAGCCGAGTTCGAATTCCAGTCGAATCCCTTATATTACGTGCTAATAGCCTTGGGAAAGGTATGACTCCTCTTCTTCTCCCCCAACTACTGATAAATAGGACAGACCGGGTTCTATGGCTTTGGATGGCAACTGGTCTAAGGCAGAAAGAAATGGCAACCTACTGCAGGAAAATATTTGCCTCGTCAATCATGTATCGAAAACTACTTGATCGCCTAGTGTGTATCACGCATGGCACATAACTGAAATGATGTTAGTTAGGGACAGTCGCACATTTACTTTTTTTGATAGCAATTTAAATATCTTCTTTGAAGTTTTAATTTTTGTTTTAATCGTAAAATAATAGACTAGATTTAGTCGTAAAAACAATCTTTTACGCAATTAAAACAACTTAAAAAAAATGTTTTTAGTGCTTTATTAATTAACCTGCGTCATGAAATGTGTATCTTATTTCTATAATGTTACATAAAGTGACACGTTCTAAGAATCTCTGGAGGTGGAAAATAGCTAATTAAAATTAACTATATTACTTCCAAGATATGATAATGCCAATTTTCGACAACTTGGAATCAAGTTTACAGAGCTGCTGACGTGAGGGTCATTGAGATTGTATAACTTTTATTTTTATCTGCAACTACAAATGACCACTTCCGGTGTTTTGCCGGAAGTTGATGTTTGTTGTCAAACTGAGCGCATGTTAAAGATGGCGTCGTCCGTTCTCTCCCTCCGCTTGTCTTCAGCATCAAAAACATGTTTACCGTTACTTAAGGTGAATATACTTGATATTATAATTATGAACTGTAAAGTAAAACTCTCAGTTGCTTTCCATTTGAATTCAAGAATGTTTTGTTTTTAAAATACCGAGCTTATGTTTAAAGCGCAACTGACCTTGTTAAATGTTCCAAGTTCATAAGTTTAACTTTTCAATTTTTTTTACGTAATAATTGTTATGTAAGAATAATGATTATTTTTACTCGCTGTAAAAAGTGTAAAAATATTACTTTTCCATCCTTGAAAAAAAAAAATTAAAAAATATTTTTACTTGTTTACATTTTTTTTGATTACCAAAAAATAAAAATGATTTATTTTTCAGCTTTTAAGTAATTTTTTTTCTTTTACTTAGCATTCTTATACTGTAGTGTAAAAGAATGCTAAGTAATGATTGCTGGAACAGCGAAAATATGGAATTTGTTTTTCGCTTTATTTTCTTATTAGTTTCGCTTTTCTTTTCCCGTTCTTTATTTCATTAATTTTTTTTTTTTTATTATTCATGGACACATTTTTATTCGTATGTAAACTAAAGTAATTTAGCACTAAAATACTCGGTGATGCATTTTTCTCTTTTTATTTAAATGTTTTCCTTGTGTTACACGTCTTAATTAATCGAAATTGTTTTCTTTTAAAGAAAAATGTTGCTTTCTTTAACAATTCCATATTTCTACATTTCGAAGTAGAAGAGTGGCGTACTAAAAAGAAGAAAACAAAAACGTGGAGAAAGGTCCGTCTCTCACTCTTAGTCTTAAGTCTTAAATAATTGACTTCTTAGTATTTTCATTTGAAATTTAGATTTTTAAAGAATAGTAAAATAATACGGTTATTGTTGATTTTTTATAACATCCTAAACAAATTCTGCGTAACAAAAAGTAAATTTAAATTACTTCTTCTTACATTTCATAATGGAATTCTGTGCCTACACTCTAGTCTTGGATTTGGAAAAGTTACGCATCAGAAATAAGGCAAAAATGTCGCCTGAAATGTAATATAATGTATTTCAAGTATATAGCAACTACTTAAACTCTGTGAAAAAAGATTGATAAAAAAAAAATTTTTAAAATGAAATACAAAACAATACAAAACAAATATATAATTTGTTTTGTATTGTTCTTCCAAAGTGTGATCATTCCTCTTCTTTTAACAAATTCTAGAATATGAGGCTATGTAAAGAATTCTGACGTAAGGGAAGTAATTCAATTTTTGGTATGCTAAAATTATTTAGGACATTATTAAATTAAAATCAACAGTGTCTCCAGCTAGACTTATCCGACTGTCTTTGGGAAACGGACGAAAAATAAATATTTAGAGTAGTATGAAAACTTGTCTGTCTTTTTTTTTTTTTTTTTTTATTTACTTTTTAATGTTTTGTTCTTTCAGTACGTAGGCGATCATAGCTCTTCATAGATTCTTTTATCTGTTATCTGTGAATTATGATATTAACACTGTTCTACCGAGACTGTGACTGTTCGCAGCTCCTGTCGAATTATCTGCCTTGGGCAGAGAGGAACTCTGACAAGAAGGCTGTTCCGAAGGATAGGGTCTCGTCCTGAGAGTTAGACAGACCCGAGCTCGTTTATACAGGTTCTACGGGGATTTTTTGGCAGCGCCTACGAGCTCGGATGACCCACGTTAAACTCGGCCTTGTGCCACATGTAGACTCGTGGTGGGGGGGGGACTACTAAATATCAACAGTTGTTGGTAAAGAAGGATATTAAGCTGGCTCCCCGATGTTTTCTCTAAAGTTTTGAATTCATAGTAGGCACTTCCACTGAATTTTTTTATTTTTTCGATACCTACGTTTTTAAAATTAAATTTTTAAAATAAAAAAGCATTCTTGAAGATTTTTTTCTAGTTTTAATTAAAAGATAAAAAAATTATTAAATTAAATTTATTATTTCAAGTAAAATATTCTGGTGTATTTCATACAAATTAAATGAGTTGGAATGTCAAATAATTGTTCGTTTTTTTTTTGTTTTTTTTAATTCTCTTAAAAGTGGCCATTTTCTTAATTTTTAAGAAATTTGTAAACAAACACATTTCGGGTTTTAAATTCTTTAAAAATTATAGATCTGTGACACTTTATTTGAGTAAAATTAGAAAATTTAAAGTTAAATTAATTTGGTTTAAAATAAATATTACTTATAGCATAAAAAAACAATATACAAGCATTTCTTAACGATGGGTTCCTCTTTCTTTGGATGACCAGAAATGACATAAATTTACGAAATCTAAGTGAACGCTTTTTTTTTTTTTTTTTTTTTTTTTTTTTAACTACCTAGTAATTTTTACAAATTACATATTTTCAGCAATTATTTAATATTTTATTGACTTTTAGTTAAGTTTTTAAGAAGCTTTATGAAATTTTCATTTCATTTCTAGGTTCTTAAGTTTACTACCATAAACAAAGAATTAATTAATTGAAGTATGACCCAAATTAAAATAAATGCATAAAATAAAAATATCTATTGAAATAGTAAGTAAAAAAAGTGAAATATTAATATTTTGAAGGGATGATTTGCAAAGACGTTAATGATGAAATAGAAATGAATTAAAAGTTAAATAATCGCAGAGCGTGAGACAACACTTAAATTACTTTACCTTTTTAAGGATTATGTCATCTATACATTCCCATAGGTAGAAATTAGGAATGTTTTTTCACTAAAAATTATTTTGAAAATATTCAGGTTCAAACGACTGTTATGAGCTTTTCAAATTTCGATTCGTAAATTTACTTTGCACTTAACAATATCACCAAACCACTATCTTGAAAGCAATGAAGAATTTTAAATGATTTTTGAACTATTATATTATTATAATTAGAATTTTTTAAAAATGAAAAAAGATATATTTCTTCAGACAATAATGTCCTTTAATATAACTTATTTACAAAAGCAATTAATAGCTTTTTTAATTAAATAATGTTATAGTTTTATTGCATGTTTTATTTTACAGTTCAGAGCAGATGAAAGAAGTAACTGTTTAACAAAAAAAAATTGATGATTTACTTTCTCTAAAGAGTCCCACTTAAAAATTTAATTTCTTGAACTTTCATGAAATTATGTAAGTGGGTGGGTAACATATGTAAAAAAAAAAAAAAAAAAATTTTTTTACCAAGATTTTCCAAAAATAAAAATTTCAAAAATAATTTCATTCATTTCTGAATACGTCCTGAAAGTTTCATTAAAATCCGACAATTATTTGAAATTTGCAAGAATTTTCAAATTAATGTGTGCTTTTCTCGGAAAAAGCGCAAAATAAAACAAATCCTTTTTCTCTAGTTCTCTTTCGTAAAATAAAAAACAAGTTTTTTTTTTGTTTTTTGTTTACCAAAATTTGGAATGTGCTAGACAGGAGTAAAAAATTTCAAAAAATAAAAAAAAATACTTTGGTCTTTCCTCTTAATAATAACAAACATTTTGATGACAAAACTTTGTTTTTATTGAGTTTGGGGCCTTTTTGCATCATGCTATTCTGTTTTTTACATGACCAAGTGGAGGTAGCTAATTCATAGTAATTATTTTAGACTGGCTGCATCCAAAAGTTATAGAGGTCAGTCTACATTGTTATTTAACCCATAGCTGGGAGGAAGACTGATTCATACTGTTATTGATGACATTCCCTTCTGAGCCCAGTATAATGAAGGTGGTTGAACAACAATGAATATCTATCAAATGTTCCAGGAAATAGGACTAAAAAACCTTTCCAAAACAATGATCTGGAATTAGAATGAAAGTATTGATGGCACATATCCAGAATCCATCATAAAAATTCTTCATGTGGAATTAGCAAATACTAAACAGTTTATTAACTCAGTATCAGAGATAAAGAAATTGAAATAGAGTAAGTGGCACTAGGTGTACTTTCACACAACACTGCAAGTTCCTAGCACAGCCTAAAAACCAAAGTCACATTCTGAAATACTCTCATGAAATAAAGACTTTCATACAGATGTCATGCATGTCACCTAACACATTCAGAAATATCTGAACTGTCAGCTGTATGCATCCACTTTCTTGATAAATAGCCTCAAGCAAGTGAAGTATGTAGGTTTTAGCAAGGACTGGTAATACTGATACTAGCAAAGAACTGCACCAAATAACTAAAACCGCATCACTTGATGAATTTCAACAGAAGCAACAATTAAAGTAGACAACGCATGTAACTCGAGAGAATAATGGCATAATCAAGATGCTGACATTCAGCACTACTTTAAACAAAAGGTTAGGAAGGAAGCCTGAAAAATACTGGAAAGTGCAATAACACTTACTGGATTTGAGAAACCTATTTTCCTGAAAATTTTAATAGAAAGATTTGATAAATTTTAACCTAAAATAATACTGTCTGCTCAGTCAATAAATACAGAATGTTTTCTTACAAGGAAACATAATATCATTATCATGACTCAGTGCAAAAGCAAAGGCTAGATTTTAAACTCGGCTCATGTCTCCTTTTCTGCACTGATAACCATCATACTACCTGCATATCTAGTGCTAGTGACTGACTTTGCATAATCAAAAACTTCTTTTTTTTTTTTTTTTTTTTTTTTTCCTCACCAAGCAATTTCATAAAACATTTTATGTGTATTATTTTGATTTTTTTATTTCGTAAGTATATTAATAATGTGTTTTTCACCTTCACAAAAAAAATAAACCAAAATATAAATATCGAAATAAAACTTACTAGGTAATCTCAGAGAGTTACCTCACAGGTATATCAGATACCTCAAGGAGTTGAATGTTTCTACCTTACATAGTTCTTTGTCCCTTGGAATGTTAAAAGAGATGAACTTTCCATGATAGGGAACTTATGGTAAATTTTGACCTTTGTACAAACGGAACTTATCAATCCAAACAATTAAATCAACGTTCAAATTAAAATCAAAATATACCCCATTAAAGAAATCATGATATTAAATAACCCTAAATGAGTTGAAATTCTAGCTATTTGTTTTTTTGTTTTTGGGGGCCTTTTTTTTTTTTTTTTTTTTTTTTTTTTTTAAAAGAATTACTTGATGCAATATACTCTTCAGGAATGCTGAAGTTGAAACCTTTTATCTAAAAGCAAGGAAGATAGAGATATTAGTCTGAAATATTGATTTGATTTTTTTTTTTTTTTTTTTTTTTTTTTTTTGACAAAAATAATAAACACAAATGTATTAAATTTTTAATTTGCATCTCCTTCTTTTTTTTCTGCTGAATTATTTAGAGTTGTATTCTCGCCTTTGTGGTTTTGAATAGCCACACTTTGACCAGTAAACTCTCTATCCAATCTCAGGTGAAAGCTACATTTAGCAATCTTCATTTTTTTCTTTTTTCATATTTTCATATATGTTTATATTCGAAGTGGCAAAATCCTGCAATGGCAATAATTCATCTCAGAACTTCAGATAATACAAAGAATGCTAGGTAGCAAACAAGACAAAATTTAAGAACTATAAAGGTGATGATAACAGCACAAATAATTCCTATAATAATACTATCATCTCAGTGCTTTGATAGTACAAAGAATGCCAGAGAGCAGTCTAGACAAAATGTAGTGATCAAAACAACAGGCATAAAGTTACTTGCCTGAATAATTTCTGTAATAATGACTTCATCTCCATACTTCAGATAGCCCAAGGAATGCCAGAAAATAATTCAGACAAAAATTTAGTAATCAAAACAACATGGATAAAGATACTAATCCATATAATGTCTGCAGAGGACAATACATAATCCCAGATCTCCAGACAATTTGTTTTTTCCTTCTTGAACAATTGGTCTTAAATTTTTCTAAGAATGGATTTTAAGCAGTTCTTTGGTAGCTTAACATTTTATTGCTACTTGATTGTGTTTTTTTTTTTTTCTTACTTTGACATTTTTCTTTCAGTCTATGAGATTAACACAAACAGCAGCTGCTGTCAAACCAGAAAAACGTTTCAAGAAATTTACAGTCTACAGATGGGTAAGACAATAGCTATTTGTTATTAAAGTTTTATTTTAAATTTTTTTATTATTACCTGACGCATTTTATATATATCATCTCTATTCTGTCAGTCACACTTGCATTAATTCCTTACGACTGATACTCCTTTTCTTTTCTTGATTCCCAATTTTATTTTTTATAGTAAAATCATTAGTAATGTATTTATATTAAATGTAAAGTTATGCTTGCCTTAATTCTTAATTACTAATCTTTCTTCCTGATTTTAAGTATTTCTATAGTAAAAATCATTATCAATGTGTTTATGAAAAGTCATTAGTAATGCATTTTACATATAGTAGCCATATTCTATCAGTTATGCTTTTATTAATTCTTGACCACTGACAATGCATTTTTTTCTAATTTTTCGATATGCAACACAATGAAATTTTTTAAAACAATTATTGGCTTAAAAATTCTACCATAAGTTGTTTAATTTTCAAATTTCTCTCTTCTTTTAACATTTTGTTTGTTAGTACAGAATATGACCAAAATAAAAAGACAATAAATGCAGTAAAAAAAATCTTGCTGATATCTACCAGTTTCAGATGTAGTTAACATTAAAATAGTACTGTTATTTCATTTTTCTCTATACCGAGAATTTGTGTCTAGTTGTAATCATCTGAATGAATAAATGTTTAGACATATGTCTAACAAATTCCACCTATAAAATGCTCATTTTAAATGAATAACCTAATTTATGAGGATTCCAAATTATCTCCAGTTTTTCTGATTAGAACAGCATAACAGTGTCCAATTATCATGATTTTTGACAGATCACATTTAGCTTACTTAGAATACAGATTTCTATACAGACTCTGTCTTGTGTATGCACATATGTACAATTGATAACTTATGTGGAGACAAAATTGACTTTGATATTTTACTTTTAAACCTATCAAACCATTCAGCACAGTTTTATTGGCTTCCAAAATCTGTAATATTCAAGCCTGATTAGGGACATGTGGCAGTACTTTGTGACCTTCACTATCTTATCAACATTTGCTTTTTTTTCTACTTACTTTAATTTGTAATGTATATGAATGTAAGTACAACTGACTATTAAAGGATGAAAAATTTTTTCAGATTTTGACATCATTCTCGGGTCTTTTCTTTTTTTTCTGTCCAAATTTGTGAATGTATAAAAAAAATCTATAAAAATTCATTATTTTTTTTATCCATAGTGTTGAATTGCTGCAAAACATTGTTGATTTATTTAAGATGGAATGAAGTATATGTCTTTAATTTGTATTTAGATACAATGTATTTATAAAAAAAATTTTTAGTTGAATTGTTGAGGCGAAATGTAAAAACAGTAACTGGTATTTCAAACTTGAGTAAAGTTCTGTCTCAAATCACTGGTATTTCAAACACAGCGTCTGTGAGCATCCTGAATCCACTTGGAAAAAAGTAGTTGTTTTTATAGTTGTTCATGTACCCATAATCCCTTGCATCTTCCTGTGATCCCATAATTCTGCTCCATGTCAAATAATGCATTCCATCTTATTGGATAAAAATGCAATGCCAGTCCCCCTCATTCTTTTTATGTTATCTGGCGAGGATGGATTGGGCAAGGCTAAGTGTTTTCTCCCTCATTTCAACTGCAGTTTTAACTACGGGCCCTTTTTGGCGGGGACAAGGCAAGTCGCGACTAGTTGGCGTCCCAGGTTCGTCTCATATGCCACCTCCCCTGATCTCCCTGATCACACAGATGACATTCTGAGGAAATGTGTCTTCATCAGAATGCTCTCGTTGCAACTACCACTATCGGAGTGAAAACTCTATGTATATTGGCTGTTCACTATCCTCCGTGTCTTCTGGTCAGTTGTGGGATTTGAGCCCAAAAAAAGACCTCTGCGAGGTGTTTCACTTTGACCTCTCCTGGCGTCCTCAGACAATGTCAATCCTGATTTATTTGTGATATGGTTGGGTCCAGATGTGCAGTACATCACTTGCCGTGGAAGGTGAAAGGTTGTCCGTTCTGCTAACAGGTTTGGCAGGTTCCATAATGCCATTTAGACGGAACCTCTGCACGTAAGCGCACGGAACCTCTACCCCCAGCTGCAAATTCCTAAATTGTCTGCAAGTGAGCATTGGTGTCATTGTCTCGGTCGGCGGGATCAATACCTGGCACCCCAGAAGTCATCCGTCATAATAGCCCTTGCTCGGGTCAGAAAATGTTCAATAGATTCTAATCAGTTTTTCTCACACTCAAATTTCCTTTCTTCAATGCACTGGTGCTGGATCCATCCTCACAGGGAAGAAGTTCTTTGAGAAGATCTACAGTCCTGCATTGTTCTTTTAAACATGATGTGGCAGTCCTGACACAAATGCACATGCCATCCAGTCCCGATCAAAGGTAGCGGTTCTCCTACTGTTCGCTGGCGTCCTTCCTGTCAGGGTGTCAGACACCCAATTCATTTCAATTGACCCACATGCATAACTGGTTCACCCAGGGCAAGATTCACCCCTTGATTACCGCATCAAGCTCAGCAAGATTAATGTGTTTGGCATCATTGGTTCGCAACCAGCAAGCATCTTCAGCGCTCCCATTCACCTCTAGTGTGCAGTCATAAGCTTGCATCCACCCAAACTGTCATTTCATTGCCGTTCACACACCAGTTTAATTTTTCCGCCTCGTCTGTTTCCTCCCATCGTCCAAGAGGGGCATCCTTTATCTCTCCCACTGAGTTGTCTATATACAGCAAGGGCACCGCCTGGTCAAGTCGTAAAGGCAAGATGCTTTTCTTCCCAGACTTGCAGATCTTGTCCATGGCACAAAGTTCGCAGACCAATTCCATATTTCGGGCACTCTTATCCATTCAACAATGGGCATATCCGTTGGTGCCACATTCAGGCCAAAACCCAAAGCGTAAGGCAAAACCGCTTGCCCTTAATGACCACTGTTTGAAACGGCCATAATTTTCAATGAATCTCAAGGAATCAAAACGGACGTCAAAGACCTTGCCTTCCATTTTGAAGAATCAGTATCGGATACGACCGCCATTAAATTAATCCTTGGGTGGGCCAATCTCTTTCTCTTGTGCTAGTTCGAATGATGCATCGGAAAACACTTTAACCAGCTTGCTAGGTGAATAAAATTCAATGCAGTCACTCAGGCTTGTTGATAACAAGCTGGTATTTCAAACAGGCTCCGCCTGATTGTAGACACCTCCGAGCACTTTGATTGCATTCCTTCTTGAGTTCTGTCTCCAAATCACACTTTAATTTTACTTACCGTATCCACGGCCCAGGGGTCTTTCTGGCACCTCTTCCTGCCTCCAGCAGTGAACTTGCTCACCCGTCTGTTACATCCTGAAGAACTGTGCACTCTACTCCATCGACTTGGTAAAAAAGGCTAGTTTTTTTTCTAGTTGTTCATGTACCGCTTGTCGCGACCAGACCTCTGCGTTCTGTTTAATCCTTTGTACAATCTTCCATATGGTTGATCCCATAATTCATTGCGTCCATGTCCCATAATGCATTAGCCCTTGCTCGGGTCAGAATCTGTTCCGTCCATCCTATTGGATAAAATGTGGCAGTCCTGACACAAATGCACATGCCATCCCCGATCAGCGGTTCTTCTTTTATGTTATTCATCCACAGTTCCCCTGGCGAAGAGGTCCCCATAAATTACGCATTAAATCTGTCAGTATGCAGTAAGGGCCCGTTTAATTTTTTCTCCCTCCACATTTCAGCAACTGCAGTAAAAAGCAAGATTCGATCATGTCCATGGCACAAAGTTCAGACCAATTCCCATTTTCTATCCATTCAACAATGGGCATATCCGTTGGGAGCGGGGACAAACGGACGTCAAAGACCTTGCCTTCCATTTTGAAGAATCAACGAAATAGTTGTGCGAATGAAGAAAAACAGTAACCCAGTAAATTCTCACTCAGCTGGTATTTCATGTTCCTTCTTGAGTTCTGTCTCCAAATCAATTGTGCCCACGTTATATTGTCCCATAAGAATCCATTACTTGGAAAAAAAAGTAGTTGTTTTATAGTTGTTCATTACCAATAACATTTGTGATCCCATAATTATTATCCAAATGCATTCGTCCTTATTGGATAAAAAAAAATTTGAGATATGTTATTGGCCGAGGCGGGGAGCGGTAAGTGCTTTTTTCTCTCCCTCATTTCAAGGTACTAACCACCAACTATTTTCTTAAGTCTCAGTAGCCACAATTGTTCATATCTATTCCATTATTGTACATAATTTTACAATAATTTGTGTCAATGGACCAAAAAAAGAAAAAAAAACAAACTTAAGTGAGTAGCTGTCATAAAGTTTTTAATTTGTGTTGGACCAAAAAAGAAGAAAAAAAAAACAACAAAGATGGGTGATGGACAAAAATAAAAGAAAATCTTATTGTATGTTAATGAAACCTTTTAACAAAACTCTAAAAACATTTTGCTACATCCTTGATAGCTTGCAATTAGTTTGGAAATATTGATAAATATACAGATTGATTGTTTGAACAACTTAAATTATTTAGAGTATTCTATTTGACTTTTTTTTCTTCCTTGCTTTAGCATGGTGTTAAATAAAATATGAAAGTAAATACAGAGATTATATGAAGGGGTGTTGAAAAGCCTTTTGAAAAAAAAAAAAAAAAAAAAAATGTTTAGTCAGATTTTGAGTTGGTTGAACTTTTTATTAATCCCCTTGTAATTTTCAGAAAGATCATTAATATTTCAAGTAATTTTCTGCACTTCTATCTCATCTATATATATATATATATATATATATATATATATATATATATACACACACACACACACACAAGGTCTATCTGGAATGCATCCAGACATTGTGTTATCTTGAGAACTGGTTGCAAAATATAACTAGGCAACCAATCAGGGACCTTACCATGCTACATGCATTACTCAGTCAGCAGTGTGATTTCATTGTGGCACAACTGACAATGACTTTTGCATATAGATTCTTCACATCTCATTCAGGGTTTTTGACAAACCATTGCTTCATTTGGGTCTGTCAGCTCCTCTTTCATTCCAGATTTGCCTCTTTGTGACTTCTGACTTTTCTCAGACTTAAAATCATTGTTAGAATGGCATAGATGGGATTAAGTAAAATGCAACAAGAGAGTTGGTAACAATCCCAAAATAGATTTTGCAGAGATCCTAGGAAAAAAGCGTGTCAGGTCCTGAGGGGAGTATTTTTGAAGAGGATTGAAGCATAATCATCAGAATTTTCATTAATATTAAATGACTAAATGATTTCTGAACAAACCTTATGTATATGTGTACACAAATTTAGTATCTATTGCAAAAGCTTTTTCTTATTTGTGTATCCTGCCAGGATCCGGACAAGTCTGGAGACAAGCCACATATGCAGACATATGAAATTGATCTGAACAAGTAAGTATTGTTAAAAACATAGATTTAATTTATTAACAGCAAGCCATAAAATTTTGTAGATATCATTTAGTTTTACAATTTAACTTCAACTGCTATACAAAAAAAATATTTATTCAGTAGAAATCATAACAAGGTTTACCAAAATAGAACCACCAGAATTTTTTTAAAAATCTCTGTTTTGCTTTGTGTGTTCAATGGTCCAGACAACTTTGAAAATAATGAGATTGTGGTCATTAAGCAAATTTGTCTTTGGCATACCACTACAGAGTCTGGCATGCACAGAGTTTTAAACCCAATGATTTCCAATCAGAGTAATTTAAAAAAAAAAAAAAACACCTTTGCTTGGCATTTTCTGATACATTTTCATCTACAGACTGCAACATTATTTGCAGACTGTGAGTTTATTCACAGTGATACTTTTAGTATAAAACCAATGTTAAGACTTCAGTTGAAGCTATAAAACAACTCATAAAAAGGTTTTATTGCCTAAGTCAGCTATTATAAAGTTAGTGCTTGAAGGCAGATTTTGTAATTGACCACTGGCAGTCAACATGTTAAACTAAAATTTCAGTTATAATTAGAGCCATTCCTGGGAAGGTTTTTGACTCTCATCATAGAACACTTTCTCCATCTATAGTGGAATTCTGACTCAACCCACTCCAGAGTTGAGTTACCTCAGTTTAAGTATCCAAAATCGTTTTGTGTCCATTTGTTTATATTGCCATGCCACTTTCTTCACTGTACCTCCCTGCTTCTTTTTCCAGCAAACTTCACTTCAGTATATATTTTCGAAAATCTCTTTCTGCTTGTTTGATGTGACCATATAACGTAAGGGTTTTACTGGGGTCAGACCAGTTGTATCTACAAGGGTTTGTATCCTTATGTGATCTGTTAGGCAATTGTTGGTCATGAATTGCATGATATGATTCTGGAATGTTTCCACTTACACAATCCAGGCTGTAAAACAGTACAGGGAGAATTTATGTTGTAAATCTTGGTTTTGATTTTGTAGGGAATTTGAGAGGATTTTATGAGGGGTTTGTTCTTTTTAAAGGTTGACCAACCAAGACTTATTCTATGTTGAACAGGAACTGAACTATCATTTGAAGATGAAAGCTTTTGACCCAAGATAGACAAATTCAGTTACTTGTTGAATTGGTTTTCTGTAGATTGTTATGTTGAAAGAGGCATCATCTTTATTAATAGCCATGCACTTAGACTGTACTGGAACAGAATTATTTGTTATTTTTTACCCAAAAAATGAAATAAGATAATCAAACTGCTTATGTTGCCAATAAAACCTGAAGCATTTTCACTGCAATTATTTACAAGGGAGGTAACTAAGTCATTTTAATGGACGTGACGGAAAATCAACAAAGCCTATTCCCAGATGAAGTTAACATCATTCAGTGAAAATAAAATATCACAACAAATATTTTAAATGGAATTGATATTTATCTATTTAAACGTTTTTATTTTATTTTGGCCTATACTGTCAGTTGAGGCTGTCATTATTTTACATCCCCAATTTGAAGAATTATCTGTAAACCTAATTAATAATGTTTGATTAAATGTGAATAATCGTCCTGCATTAATGCAGTAGCAAATTCTGGGGAATAAAGGAAACTGATCAATGGTATGATTCTTTCCACAATCTTCTCTTTATTTCCATGTTTCATGTACATGGGAAAGGCAAGCTGTCACCAACTGAGTTTGCCTAATGTTGTTTACAGAGCATTGATCCTGATCACCATTTCAACTTAATGACCAAAACATTTAAACAGTAATATATTTGTGAACAATTTGCAAAAGCTGAAGCAGCTAAGCTGAATCACCAAGAGAAAATACATGCTGAATAGTATCTGACTTCCCTAGATGATATTAATGCTAATAAAAAGAGCCTGTCTGATTAAAAAGTAATTCTCCCAACAATTTACTGCATGCCACAGTGCTATTCTCTCTGAAGTGTATCAAGTGCATTCACAAGTATATCACAAAAGGATCAGATTATTTCACAATCAAGCTAGCAACTGGAAAGGAGAAAGATATCATCAGTGATGAAATTGAGCAGTTCTTTAATGCTCACATCCTCAGTGCATCCAAGGCTTACTGGCACCTGTATGAACTTCAAGAATCCACTAGTTGAGAGGTTTTTTGTGCATCTAAAGAGTGTGCCATTAATGTACTTTCATTTTAAGCAATCAATGAAGATCCACTCTTGAACAGCTTTCTTCATCCTTAATACCAATGAAAAAAATAAAACAAAATGAACATAGAATTAACCTTAATAGGTCTGTTAATTTGTGGTTGGGCTCATGGGGAAGTCTGTTCTCTTCCATTTCCTTGCAGTTAAGTATATCGGCCATGCAAGATAACTCAGCATCTGGTTCAATCCAAACTTCCAGATGGAGAATTGAACAGAAGTACTTGAGAAAATTGGGGCTGCATTTAATGTGGTCTTAAAGGAATCTTTCCTTGAAAGGACAAGGTCTTCACTTTCCACATCTACTCATTGTTGAGAGGATGCTTACAAACATTTTTTATAAGTATATTAGATTTTAGTTGTGATAAATTTTAATATATGAATCAATTTATCAATTTAATTTAATCCCTCTATCCTAAATTGTAAATTTGAGTTTAGTTATAATTTTCATATAGAGTTCATGACTTTTTTTATTGACTGTAACCTGAAAGATTTCAGCATAAATATGATGTTATGATAGAAGAAACATTGAAGAATGATTGGATCAGTAAATGTGACTAACCAAGTTAAGGATAAAAGCTCGGCACCTTCCCTTTTACCCAAGTTTTAGTTCATGCATATAGTTTTTATTTTTTTAACAAAATTATTGAAGAGTCTTTTTTTTCTCTTGTATTACAATATTTAATATACACCTCCATACAATTTTTTTTTATTAATTTTCTATTTCATTATTTGTTACTTTGCTGACAGCAAAATGATCAAATCTCAAATCAGAATTGTTTGTCTATTTAAAGTATAATATTTTTAAAAATGACTTCAAGTTGCTTATACTCTTTTTCTGTTACCCAGATGTTGTTACCAGGCAGAAAGGGAAATTAGCCCTCACAACACAGATGTCCATTTTAATTTAAATTGTGTGTGTGTATATGTCAGTTTGTACATTTCAGGATTAAAATTAAGTATAATGTGCTTGAGCCCAAGGAAGCCATACCCCCAGACAGTACTCTCGTTTGGGAAGGAGCTAGCATTAATCCTTGGCACCTGAGATGCCTAAAAGAGGAAATACTGAGGAATCTTAAACAATTTCCATTCTTCATCCTATGTATGCATGGAACTACCTTTTTAAATAAGGCATTATGCTAAATTCCATTTGAGTAGTTGTGCATATATCTACATCTCTGTATAAATTTCTTTTTTTATTTATATATCTAAATGACTATGCTATATTTAATGTTGATGTACACTTTTGAATTAATGATTTTTATGATTTTGTCTTTTTACAATTTTTTACTTTTTTTTTTCCAGCTGTGGTCCCATGGTACTTGATGCCTTGATTAAAATCAAGAATGAAATTGATCCAACATTGACTTTCAGACGCTCATGTCGTGAAGGTATCTGTGGCTCATGTGCCATGAATATTGGAGGAGTTAACACTTTGGCTTGCATTTGGTAAGCATTTCAATTTGTATAATTTAGCCTTCTGCTTGGTTTACTGATAAATTCTGGTGAAGTAAGATTGGTAACTCACTTTACAGCTTCTTTACTTAGCTTAGTATGACATAAGGCTGGAAGTTTGAAACACCCAGTGGGGATTGAACTAACTCCAGTAATAATCAACTGAGAAACTTACTTGCTAACCCTTGCTTCATAGTGAGGTACTCCATAGTTAATAAGTTTAGTCTGGCACAAGGCCATGTGTGGAACATCACATCTTGTATATGCTAAAAAACAAAATGGAAAATATTTGTGGCTTGGAATCTTTTTTTTTTTTTTTTTTTTTTTTTTTTAATTTTCATTGTTTTAAATGTAATTTCATGCATAGCTCCACTGAAATAATTTACAGCAGCAAACAAAAGGCTTAATTTTGAAAATGCTTTTTTCTTTATATCAACCTGAGAGATATTAGTTTTTTTTTGTTTTTTTTTAATACCTGGAGTTGAAAAATTATTATTGTTGAAAATTATGTTTAAATGGTGTATGTGCTATAGAAGTGAAAAACTGCAAAAGTCAATCCTTACCAGATTGTTTTATATTTCGCAGTACTATTTTCTTTATTGATTTGTTTTTAGGCTGTAGATGTCTCTTGGATATTTATTCTATTTTTCAAGAGACTTGAAATACATTAAATTTTCAAGTATTATTGGAAACCTTTGTTCTTCAAATGTATCACATTTTTTAAGCAATCCTCCAAACAGAAAAGATAAGTACAGATTTAGCTTCAGCATAGATCTAATCATTTTTTTCCAGCAAAATTGACAACAATACAGCGAAACAAACAAAGATCTACCCTCTGCCACACATGTACGTCATCAAAGATTTGGTTCCAGTAAGTATGTTCACTTTGCATTATTTATTCTTCAAAGAGGCAATAAAAGGCCAATGTTTTTTGGGTTTATCTTTGTTTTTCCTTACATACTCATATTAAAGATTATCATCTTTATTCTTTTCTCATTTTATTACCAAAAACTGCAATATTTTTAATGGTGAATTCTGATGTGTCAAATCTGATATGAAAATAAAGTTATTAAATAAGCTCAACCTGAAATCCATAACTCTGATGCTCCAAAACACACTTTCAGAATAGTTAACAAAGTTTCATCTTATTTTTTTCAGGATATGAATAATTTTTATGCTCAGTATGCTTCCATTGAGCCCTATCTGAAGAAGAAAGATATAAAGGAGGAAGACATTGGCAAGGAACAATTTTTTCAGTCTGTTGAAGATCGTTCCAAATTGGTAAGACAAATAATTTATCACTCTTCTGTCTTGCTTCTCTGAAATACAAACTGTTACCCAAAAAGTTGTGATGTTTTGGTGGCATGCTCAAAAAGTTTTTTTTCCTCTGTGTATGTGGATATAAGAATCGGCAATGCATGGTGATCAATTTGATAAAAGTGGCAGTCATCATGCAGTATTCGTTGCACACATTTTGGATATTCCTGTGTCCTTAACAAAAAGTAAACTGAAGTTGGACAAAAGACGTATTGTGCGTGTTTAGATCTTTTGTTGGATTTGTGATCATTATTAGAGAGGTGTATAAGATGTATAAATCTCGTTTTACATGAAACCAAAGCACTGTTATTATGCATGCACATTTTACTAGTATATACACACTGTGTGTGTGTGTGTGTAACATTGTGTTTCATAAAATATATTTGACCAGGGTAATTCTGGATGATAATATTTTTAAGGCAAGCAGTCTTTGCATTTAGAGTACTCAGTATCAAAAGATAGAGAATTAATAATAATGAATAAAATAAATCTGATAACTCAGATTTATTTATTATTAATAATATAAATTATTTATAAATAAACAGATTTATTATTTGTATATATAAAATAATGAATCTGTATAAATTTGACACTGAATGGTAACTGTACACTTGGATTGCAATTGAAAACATTGTTGAATGTAATCTTTCAACATAATATTCATTCGAGGTTTTTGTATTTGTATGTATTATATAAAATGATAAATATAGTCTTAAGGTATGCTATGTTTCAGGCCTAAAGCTCGCATGAAACAGATTATTACCACTTTGTGTGGACCTCAGTGTTCATTTTTATGTTTTCATATGCACTATCCCTGATATTGTGCACTTTTTACCCATAAATATAGCATACCTTAAAACTATATTTTTAGCATGCACACACACACACACACACAATAAGGAACAAATAGAAAATGTTTATAAATTTAACATGTAAAAGTGAAACTTGTTAGATTTATAAATATTTCCTATTTGTTCACTATCATTCTCTTGGGTTATAATCCATATTTGATATTGTGCAACAGGTATTTAAGAGTGAACATTTAGCAGGGCATAACTGTTGTCAATTCATGTAACCTTAAGAGAATTTTAAACTGAACCTTTTATTTAATCTATATTTTGCCCATGTCTTGGGATATCTCATCTCGTTCTTATTTAGTACTGTTAATTTAATTGTACATAATTGCCTCTCACACACACACACACACACACACACATCTATTTGCAAATAATTATATAAATTCTATAAATAGGATAGGATTTGATATCGAGCTTGAAGACTGCCTTTGTCAATCTTTAAGAAAGTATTAACAAAAAACAAAAAATGAACATTAATAAATTGCATATGTAGTATAATATTTTTCTCTTCCTGCTTGCCTTGTTTACCGGGCTTAGAATAAACTGGCTGCATCCTCTCATGGGTCTACCTTTTTTGACTCTTGCGTAAACAATATATGCCTACCTATATTGATTCATTATGAACTTTGTCCTACAAGAATCATATTCACCATTAAATAACCCAACAAGGATTGATATGCCATTAAATTAACCAACCAACAATCATTTCTTGTTCTTTTTCTCTAGGATGGCCTCTATGAATGTATTTTGTGTGCTTGCTGCAGCACCTCATGCCCAAGTTATTGGTGGAACTCGGACAAATATCTCGGCCCAGCTGTCCTCATGCAAGCTTACAGGTAAGGGTTGTTGCTCTCCACCCATCTCCCAGGCAACAAAAATAATCTCCCAAAACTGATAAACCATTAAAATGACCTAAAGTTGCCACACAAACTTGCCCTGCAGTTTCAAGAATTTCAAGTAGCTTCACATAATCTTGCATGAACCATCAATAGCTGGAATATCAATTGAGTAGCACTTAGTTACTTTATTTCTGTCTAATTCTTAAAGTATTACATTTGATGTGCTTAAATATATTCATGGTTTAATCCCAGTCAAAATTAGAACTTTATCATTCTACATTATTCACGGTATTACTTTTACTAGACTGCTGTCATGCATGTCTTTACTAGTGTCACAAGTGGTTTACCTGAGAGGAGATCAAATAGTGTTCTGTAGTATTCAGGGATGAGAACAGATTCTACCTTTAAGCAAGTGATAATCATTTGTGTGTGTGACATGTTTCAGAGTGTATTCACTTATAATTCACAGGCCTAACCCCTGGCATTATGATGTGGGTTACTATGAATTCACACACTTTTGCTATTTCTGGAAGGACTATTGAACAGTACCAGGCTGTGCAAGATACTATGAAACCAAAATATTAACCCAAAAACTGAGTTATGTTCTTAAATAGACTTGTCAGATCTAGAGTCACATGTGGATATCATGCATGGCATCCAAATTTTTTTTAACTAAATTATTAGCTATATACAACTTTTCTCAGATCAATCATTAAAAGTGGCTTCAAGCAAATCCTATAAATCTTAAAGACAATCCTTCATCAGATCTTATAGACTGGAATACAGAATTAAAAATAAGGAATTTTACCAAATAACAAAAATCACATCACTTGAGGACTTCCAACAACACCATCAATGAAAATGGATAGCATATGTGACTAAAAGGTAAAATAATGATATAATCAGATGATGTCTTTCCACACAACATTAAACAAAACATTAGGAAGGAAACTTCAATCTGTGTTAGTGATAATAGTGGACTTAAGAAGCGTATTTTCCTTTTAAAAAAAAAAAAAAAAATTTTTTTTTAAGAGAAAGATTTTGTTAATTTCAAACTTATGTAATGCTAACTGTTCAGTCAATGAATTCCAAATGTTTCCTGTATGGAAACGGCTATTCTCACTATTATCTTTAGCATTCTGCCATCATTTCTACAATAGAATGGTTATACTTTTCTGGCAAGGTAATGCCTGTGCTACTCAAAAATACTTTCCAAGAGGTTCAACAAGTTTTCCAACTGGCATAATCCCCAGACTTGCCCACAGTTAAACACAGAGAGGATGATACTTGATTCATTCTGCTAACCAACATGCAGTTCTTGATGTATTGCATCAGCAGGTGCAAGATGCATTAAATAATGCATCATGGAATGGTATTCACCATCTGCATTAATGTATGCAGGCCTATGTTAACACTCAAAGAGGATATACAAGGTGTTAATATGGAGTCTGATGAGCAAATTTGAACCCATGTTCAAAGTATTGCAGTTTTATTTTCCATCCATCTATCTATCTATTTGTCTGTGAGTGAGTAAATGAGAGGTTGCTAAATCAAGATATCCTTTTCCCCAAAACTTCTGATGTTTGGTCATTTGGACATTTTTGTAGGATGTTGTTTAGATTAACAACTTTTCTGTGTGAGAGAGTGTGCGTGTGTGTGTGTGTGTGCGTGTGTGTGTATATATATATATATATATATAAGCAATTAATGGATTAAAAAATCCATTAATTACATTGTGATTATTTCTTATTACAATATATGTTATATTTAATGGGCATAAATGTTTTAGTAGATATCTCTGCTTTTTTTTTTCTCCCTGAAATGATGAAATTAATGTCAACCTACTTGAAAAATCCTACTAAATATCTCCTACCAGTATTCTTTCCAAACCAAGGAAACCACTCATAAGCTTACTGTCAGGCCACAGCAAGCTTTGCTTTGCTGTGATATCTTCCCACAACCTAATGGTAAGGCACATTTTTATTAGGTTTCTCATTCTCTAGTCCAGTTGACATTAATTTCATTTTTTATGCAGGAATATCAACTGAAATATATGCACCAACCAAATATAATGTATATAGTAATAAGAAAATATGTAGGCCTAACAAGAGTCCTCCAAAGGAGCTGGCTTAAGTCACCCTATCGAGTGGCATTTAAGCTAGCTCCTGTGGAGGACTCTTGTATTGGCCATCATCACAATAGCTAAGGAGGAGTAGATGCGATAGGCATCAATAAACTGCAGAAGTACTCAAAATTGATTGCTGCATTTAAGTATTGAATCAATGTTTAAGCTTACCTTTTAAAAGTACAACGATAATTCTTCTGCTGCTACTTAATTTAATGAGAGTTTGATGTATATAGATCCTTATTTTCTGTACAAAGAATTATTTTTATTTCATGGGTGACAAAATGGGACAATTTATAAGACAAAATTAATATAGTGTAAAGTTGGGAAAATAGAAATTAGAATTAGTTATACATTCAACACTTGAAGAAACATAATAGCTAATTAAATAAAGCCTATATTATGGAATCTATATGAATAAATGCAAAATTGGAGCTCAATTCTCCCACAAATTCTGAGATTTAAAAGCCCAAGGTATACTTTATAGTAATTTACACACTAGATGTGTCGCATCTAAGCTACACCTGGAAAATCACCTGGGCATCTCAAGGCAGTGTAATGGTTAGCAAGCTTGTCTTGCTAGAACAATTACGACTGGGTAGTGAGTTCAATCCTTACTGGGTGCCCATGCTTTCAACCTTGTGTCACATCTAAGCTACACTTGTAAAATCACTGTAGTGCAGAAAAGTGCTTGAAATTTGCATTTTACTTGGCCTTCAACAAGTTGTAATTTATTTATAAAACTTTCCTTAACTTTTATGAATTGAATGTTCATTTAAAATTTTTGTTTCAAAGATTTCAAGTAGTGAATATATCATGCTTTGTGAAGCGATAGCAAGTGGGTGAGGCCTGCTAGTGTGTGTGTGTGTGTGTGTGTATATATATATATATATATATATAGAGAGAGAGAGAGAGACAGTATTTCTCATATGAAATATAATTGTTTCCTCTTTTTATACTGTAAACATCTCTTTACCTAGTGTAGTTTTAAAATAGTGTTTTTCACTGTTGCCAAATAACAAAACTCAAGTGTTGGATAATGTTGAGTATGTGTCTTTTACAGTTTCCATTTTTGTTTCTTGAATGTCATAATTTTAATTCTATTTTTTTTCTGCTGGCAGGTGGATGATCGACTCTCGTGATGATTTTACAGTAGAGAGACTCAGCATGATGGAAGATAAATTCTCTGTGTACAGATGCCACACAATCATGAATTGTACAAAGACATGCCCCAAGGTGAATTTCTAAAGCACATTTCTTTTTTCATTTTTTTGCATATCTCTTTGCCTCCACAGGGTCTGCTGGGCATTTGGGGAATACATCTTTAAATCCAGGCCATAAATGGAAGAGAACCTCACAAACCTGCATCAAATTTCTCATTTCTATTTCAGATGTATTGGGAACATTAATATATCCCCTTTGAATTTGCTACAAGAAATGAAGAGAGACACCATACTCAAAGTATTAGCTATTAACCACAACAACTCAGATTCCAAGTTTCTTGATACCATTAATGCTCACCTTAAATTCCTATTTTAATTTTTTTTTTTCCACCCATAACCCATTAATGCCCTCATCCCAAGAGTGAGATGATGGGTACTAATAGATTATAGTGGGAACAATAATGACAACTACAATAATGCACCCAAAGTTCACATTGTCTGGGGGGTTGTGAGCAATAAGGATAATGTCCTGCTTTCTCACTTCTTCCTGCATGGCTTCAGTGTCAGTGTCACTGACTACATTGAGGTATTGAACATAGCAGTCAAGCTCTGGTATGAGGAAGTGGCTGTACATTTTTCACATGACCTGTGTGATCCAGGTGTAGCTGACAAAGACGTTTTAGTAATGTTACTCCACATGTTTTACAGTTCTCCTGATTTGAATTCCCTATATGTCAGGGATGTCGAGAAATTGTATAGTTTTTCTTTATAATTTGTTCTCAATTACTTGGTGCATTCTGTACAAATGTGATTAGTTACATTTTTTTATCCCACTGCATTACACTCCAGAAGTGTTGTTTTTGGGGTTTTTTTAACTTTACCATGATCTTAAAAAATATTTCACTCAACACTAATTTTCTACTATTTTCTTCAAAGGTATCTCCTTGTAAATTCATATACTCTTTGATAGAACATTGTATCAAAAATATCTGCTTAATTTGTCCTATGTGTGCTGTTCAAATTTTCGAAACATTTATGCTGAAACCCCAAGAATATAAATATTACACTGAATGCAAGTTTAAATGTTTTTTTTCTTTGCTAAATCCTACCATTACATTACAGATTACATAAATAGCTACCAACTATTTAAAGATTTTTTTTTTTAATGCCATGTCCTCTCAGGATGCAGGTGATCATAGTGCTCTCTGAATTACTATAACTTCTTGGAAAAAAATAGCAGTCCCTTCATTGCATTTTCCAGGGCTTTGAATCCAGAGTTCTCCTTCTCCTAGACTGGAGAACCCAATCTGTGTTGCTATTTAACCCAGGGCTACAGAGAGAATTAAATGGATTGTTGCTTTTTGCAAGGGCATTAGTGTGAAAGTGAATGCAACAGACTAGGTCGGAATGTGAGCTCAACTTAACAATTCCAATTGTGTCAATTATTGCTCTGCTAGCTGCACATCCTGGTTTCAAATTACAATTACTAAATTAAGAACATGAACAATTAAGAAAGTTGCCATTAGCATTTCCACAAAATTCTTATTACCATTTTGAAATACTTTTTACCATATTTGATGGCATATTAGACATACACATATATTTTCTTTGCAAAAATAGCTAAAAACCTCTCCTGTATCTTGAGAACTTGAGGTAATCTCACAGATTACTGTTTATGCTGGTGATATAGACTACCAATATTTGTATCTACCTTAACATTGTAAATATTAAATGTAAATGGAGGTGAGGTGGAAATCTTATATGCCATCAAATGTGTTATTTTCAAATTGTAAGTCAGCTGCTAAAAAATATTGATTCACTGTGTCAGGCTGGATAATTTTTCTCACAAGAATCTATCTTACACATTTAGAGATCAACCATTCATCCATGCTTTGAATATTGCTGCCAAATCTGGTCGGGTGCTTCTGCTATATATCTAGAGATTCTTGACAAAATCAAAAGAAGAATTTGCAGTAATATTATTAGTCCCAACCTGGCATCTTGGCTTCAATCATTTTCCCACCACCATAATGTAGATTCCCTGCGCCTTTTCTATAAATATTTTTGTGACATTTGTTCTGATGAGCTTTCCTTTTTGGTACCTCAACTTCATAAATTCTCACCTATGGAACTCTTTTTCCAGCTTCTTACTTTCCTGTCAGCTACAATCTACAAACATTTAAATGCAAATTCAATCATTGTCATCTCTCTATCTCTCTCCTTGACTCCTGTTGTTCTTATTGCTCTTTCTCTTCACTAACATTTTCTCAATTTTCTTCATTCTATTGACTTTCATCCTCAATAACCCCATGCTTCTTAACTTTATTGCCTTGCTTGGAATGAAATGATTTAAAAAAAAAAATCTTCAATAATAATTGAAAATAACTTATAACCATTTCTTTTCTTTTTTCCCCCTGAACAGCACTTGAACCCTGGGTTGGCCATTGGGCAGATAAAGAAGATGTTGGCTCTGTACAAAAAAGACACTGAAGCAAAAGCCGCCCATGCTTGACCACTGTATCACATAGAATGTTCGTAGACTTAAGAATCTGTACACGTTTAACAATAAAGCCATTCTGCATTTTCTGTTTCTTTCATTTTTATTTACTTATGGGATTTATTATTTCATAGCAATATTATAGAGTATCTATTCTGCAATTGTTATTAATGTACTTGTTTCTTGAATAAATGGGGGTATGTTTATTAAAATTTTGAAAAACTGCCATTTATCAAAATTCCTTAGCAGCAAACAATGAATGTTTATTGATTGTATATTAGTTGTATATTTTGAGCCCTCCCTGCCAACATATACTTAATTATTGAAAATCAAAAGAATTCCCTCCTTTTATTTGATACCCTGCTGGCTTTATTAATTTTTTGTAAACTGAAAGACACTCCCAGATTATTTGATACTCTTAATCCCTTTTTTTCAAGTATTCCTGTCATCTATTGATCTGGACAAAATGTATATTTAGCAAAAAATATGATTATTTTCTATATTAACATTATTGAAGAATGTATTTACCATTTCCTTTTTCTTTCTGACAAATTTTACACATTTTTAGTAAAGAACAGCACTGGGTTTTTTTTTTTTCCATAAAATTCTCTAAAGACTGGAATACATTGTAAAGAAGGTAGTTTTATTTAAGAGAAAGTAATTTATTAAGTCTATATTTCTGAGATGAGGTATTGTAACTACACTTTTTACATTGTTCAAACTACTGTCCTCATCTTTGTTATATTCACAGTGTTTTGGCCATTTTAAGCACTAGCCTTCTTCAGGTGATCTACATTGGAATTTTGAATGTATATCACCTGAAGAAGGCTGGAGCATACAACAGCCAAAACGTTGACATTAAAGATGAGGACAATAGTCCAAACAATGTAAATAATTTATTATGGCAAAAATGTATTGAAAGTGCCATAATTTTGAAATCTTCCATGGTAAATTTGCATCCAAGATCATACGATATTGTTTTTTTTTTTTTTTTCCTCACAGAATGATTACTATTACAATATGGGATATTTAAAAACAAACATTAAAAACAAAAATGATAAAAAACCACTACTTTAAGCAAATGGTTAAAAATGACCCCCCCCCCCCCCAATCAATACTGAAGAGTGACAACAGTAGATTTGAGAAGCCTTTTTTCCCAAAAAATTGTTTTAATAGAAAGATTTTATAAATTTCAATTAATAGCAGTACTGGTTACTTGATCAACAAATGCTATAAGGAAATTACAATTATCATTGAGTTAATTGGACATTAAGATTTAATTTGAAAACCAATCATCACTGTGTTCAGCATTTCTCTATATGAAATTGTAACCAGTATTAGTTATATTTCTCTCTCAAATCACACTTATATTTCAGACTCCATTGATAAAACAATAAATCCTTTTAAGCAACTAACATAGGAAATTATTTCCATTTTATCATTCAATTACTTATACATGGTAATCAAAAAGGACTATATCTGCTGAATATAGCAGATGAGTGAAAATTTGCCTTCTGAACTGTAACAATTTTTGCCTGGTCACAAGAGAAACATGCAATCCAATATTGTACCCTTTATTTTAACTTATGGGGAATGCTTTTCATAAATGGCTGCCTTCAATCAGTCTAATTAGAAGCATCATCTCTTCAAATCAATTATTTGGTTTTCTAGAAGGTGCTAAAAATTAAGGGTTCACTTTCAATAGAATCATACATAAAACATCACTTTCTTACAAACCTTTTTCCACACATTTAATTCATTATCTATCAATTCCTATTACTAACATCTTGGATATCAAGAAGACCAGAGCATAGAAAAAGGGGGGAAACGTTTATTCCAATTAGTACATTTAATCGTTATCCAAAGTTTAATAAACAGTACCTCAGTATAGCTTAATTTAGTAAAACTACAGCAAGGAGGTTTGCAGTCACCCTGTTAGAAAATTTGATTGGTGGATTTTATGAAATACCAACCCTTGCTCTTGTTGGGTTATTTAATGTCATAATATTTTATGATATATATATATATGAGAGAGGATTAATACAAATATAAAATTTGTTAACTGACTGATGTCATATTCAAGAGCCTCAACTCCAGAGTTTCTTTGACAAACCATTGTTCAGTCCATTTGTCACAAGGTTTCAGACAATACTTGAATTTTTAGGAAAACATTGGTCATTGTGTCTCTACAGAAAACTTGGCTGTTTATTGGCATCCATTTTTTCAAAAATGAGTACAAAATATGCTTCCCACTGTTTTCCAAAATTTAGTGAAAATCAGCTAATTATCTGATTTAAATGATTTGGGAATCTTAAGCAATTATTCATTAATTAATGAATTTTGTGTGAATTGGGTATTTTATAAGAAATCTTTGTGGAACTATTTTTTGTGCATTGATTTCACCCCCAACTTTTCAGTATATTGTCTGAACTTTAAAACTTGGGGATTGTTTGTAAAATACTTTTACAAAAAGAAAATTTTTGAAAAGTTTTTTTTTTTTTTTTTTTTTTTTTTTTTTGTTTTTTCAGTAAAAGAATTTTGTAATACCAAGTGTGAACATACTGAAAATTTCTCCCCAAAAATAATTCAATAAATAATTTTTGTTGAGAGTTGATGCTTGCATCAAAAATAAAACATCATTTTCTTTCAGACTGGACAATGGGGAAAAAAAACAACACTATTTTTTTTTTTTTTAATTGTAAACTTTTTGTACAATTTTGAAATTCATTCCATTGCTGTTGTTTATTAAAGATATATTTGAAAAATCAAAAAATTTAAAGTTAAATGCCATTTTTGAGTGAACATTTAAAAACATTTTTTTCATTTTTACAAATATTTATTTATTGTACAGAAGTTCAAAAAATGAAATTCTCTGACTGTAGTCAATTAACACTTAACAGTATTAATTCAATAAGGTTTTATCAATTTTGTCCTTTTTATTTTTTTTTTTTTTTTTTGTAGCATTTCCTTTAATAAGTTTTAAAATCAGAATAATGAGAAAAACATCAATGTGCAATTAAATATTTTATGACATTAAGTAGGTAAGAAAATAATCAATTAAAAACTGAATTAAATTCAAAAGTAAGTAGTTTTTAATTAATTTCTTTTTATACTTCTAATTTATAAAAAAATAAAATTATTCTAAGTTTCATAAAAGTATAGAATAAAAAGTTTATATTTATTATGTATTTTATTTTATTTTTTTTTTAAATAACACCAATAAAATGAAACAAAACCAATTTCTTGCTTGTTCTGGTGTTGGTTCTTCATATTTATCTAAATCTTTGTACACTTTTTAAAAGTCATGGGTGACAGGAAGCAACTACTGTTGACAGCTCACAGGCTACTGTGAATAATGTTATTTTAACTATGTTTCAAGCAAAAAGTAAGCATTATGTTTACAAAATTCTATTAATTATCCTTAAATTCACTAATTTACTTTGAAACAAATCTCTAAAACAATGAATTTTTCAGAGATTATTTGTTTTGCATTTTTTCTTTTTTCTTTTTTTGCCTAAGATCAAGGTTTGATCTGTCAATGTCTTAAAAATGTCTAAAATCTTTATTTGAATACATGATTTTTTTTTTTTTTTTTTACAGCTCTTTCAAGTAAGACCTAACTTTAACTAAATTATTTGAAATGTGTTTTTTTTATGTTTTGTTTTTTTTAGTAATTTTGTGGTAGTACCTATTGTTGAAATACTTAGGTCTGCTTTGTATGCGAAATACATACTCATGTTATATATTTTGCAACTCCCTCATCTAAAAAAGAAAAAAGTAGAGAAAATAAACCTTTTAAAATACTACCAACCGTCTGTTCTTGTCGTTATTAGTTACTTAACATTTTTAATAACTGAAGGGAGTTTTATTTCAGTCATTTCTTTAATTGTAATTTTCATTGTTTCAATTTTGCCAGTGTAAGGGATATAACTGGAGTTATCTCCCTTGTAATGGCGACGCGTCATCGTTGAACAAAAACCAGAAAATACATGAAATGAAATGTATTTGATGTTTTATCAGTGCACTCCAATTAAAATTTTTAAACTATTTCCGTGTATTTATTTTTATTTGGGGTGGGGGGACAATCTAAGTTAATGTAATCACAACTCGTCTAATTATTCGGCTTAGCAACCTGTAATTTTCATCATAAACTCCAAATAAGACTCCCATCCATATTCATCCTCCACCTGCTTTCCTTGGCAACAAGTGATATACAGTGTAACCCGGATATAAGAGAGATTTTCTCTGGTCCCAAATTAGAGCCTGTGTTAATGTATATAAAATAGACCAAACCCGGATATAAGAGACTTCTTCTCCGGTCCCGACAACTCTCTTATATCCGGGTTACACTGTATGTGAGTCTCTTTTATCCTAGGCTTCTCTTTCTTTTCTTTTTTCAGTAGACACAATGATGCCAGTAGATAAAAAAAGGTTCTTTTTCTACAAGCTTTATTCTCTCTCTCTCTCTCTCTCTCTCTAAAAGAATTTGCGAAAATAATCTTTGTTTATCATACTGGAAACTCCAAATTAAGTTTATTTTTAGTCATTCTCATAAAATAAATAAAAATCATGCCTGACTAGCCTTTTCGATATTTATTTATTATTAGTTTTCCATTATCAGAACAACCCAGAACTTGTTTCCTGGCCTCTCCACCCTGTTCTTTGGAACATCTTCCACATTCAAGGAAACATTTTTTATAGTTGCTTTTTAAGTTGTCGCTTTATTCTTCTTAGGCGAACTTAGAGATTTTTTTTTTCTACATTAGATAACTCCAGAGCAAATTGCAAGTTTGAATGTAGTACGTTTTGCTATACTTGATCCACGTTCAGCCGTTCACGAAATTTTTCATTTCAGAAAAAAATGAGACATTGACTCCAAGCCGGAAAAAAACTTGACTAGAACTGTTAAGCAATTACCACGAAAGTTTAAAAAAATTCTTCCACTATTGTAAGATGTTTTCCTTTCAGTTTCCTTGAACCACGCAAAAACAACTGATTTGATTGAATTCATTGATTTTTTAGAAAACTTTCAAGGTTTTTTTTGTTTGTTTGTTTTTTTATAACATAAATGCTTAAAAAATAATAAAATGATGAAATATTTTTTTTTTATAATCTCTTAAACTGTTCCTAATCATGTTAATGTCTCAGTCGTCTTTTTAAGTCATTGATACTTTCTTACGATGAGTTAATGTCCCACCTTCTTTGGATTGATAACCCGTCCCGCAAAACGGGATTTTAATGCTGAGGGAGGTATTTCACATCACTTAATGTGGGACACTTTTTTGTCCTGCATTTTGAGAAGCGTTGATTCTTTTTGAAAATTATGCTTAATTCTTTTTTTTTAATTGCAACTTTTTGTTGTTTTTTTTTAATTGCTCCAGCGATTTCATTTTTTGTGTTTTTTTTTTTTTAATGTTTTATTTTTCTACTTCTTATCAATCATATAAATTCGTTTTAAAAAACGAAGTTATCTGACTGACCTGTCCTCAAGACAGTCTGCGTTAATGAGGTGTTTACAGTTTAAGATAAGTAGGTGATAATTTTCAGGGGGTTTAAGTAATATTTTTATTTTATTTATAAAAGTGACTTAATTCAGCTTCGTAGGTCTATGGGTCCCTTGTTGGCAATCTGCCCACGTGGTTTGCGGTCCTCTGGTTGTAAAAACATCAACACAGTCCCGTCCCGTATTTTCATACCAGAACAAAGCATAGTTTCTTTCCTTCAATTTTCTTCCCAGTTGCCACAAAAATGATTTGCGTTTAGATAATATTCTTTACATATGTTGTGCTACTTTAATCAAGATCTCTTTCTGATTCACAAATGCATGTTCATAACAACCGGGTGTTCTCCACCGGACGACAAAAGAATTTAAAATGAAAAAATGAGGAAGTGCGCGCCGCCTAACTTCGCACATATTTCCGGTTGAAATATTCGGATGTACGAAATTCTCTTTCATCCTTTTTAACCAATCCGGAACATTGTCACTAAAACTCAAAACCAGAAGCCATCATATGTTAAGTTAAACCACAACTATAGAATGGCATACCTCGACCAACAAGGAGCAATTCGGCTTTTCTTAACACCTCCATGGAATCACGTCTCGTGACCACCGGCCCATCCTTACAGCTCACCGGCGTAAATTTCAAGCTTGAAGATAGACAGATCAACCCCGCCAACGACACCCCGCTCGTGCAATCAACTGTGTATACCTCATGAATTAATACCGGTGAATCAATAAGTCCTTTTCACACAACTTAACTACATATGCTAGCATTGAGAATTATGCATATATTCAGAAATTGGTCAATATACACGCTTGTTGAAATTTTAATCCTTGTTTGTTCTTTCCTTTGCAACCATACGCTTGATATACATAACCTTAGATAGTAATAATTTATTACTTATTTCAGTAAATTTATATTCATCAATTAACTATGATTACTTATGAATATAACCACAATTAAGCCAAAATAGTCTCATTAATAATATTGTTAGAATATAGTTTTATATTAACTTTTAATTTTAATCAATGTTATTTTTTTATATTATTTTCATTGCTTTATTTATTTATTGATCAATGAATTTTATTTATATCCCCAACTAGATAAACCATAAAGGGTAATATTTTTAAGAAGTGATTAATTTGGGTTACGCCTCCTCTCCCGACTAGAATATTTTCCTGTTATAGGACTTGTCTTTATATTTTATCTCTCTTAGACCCTGTTCTGCTAACTATTTGCACAAACTTCTTAGATAAATTATTCACTGCTTTCCTCTATCCCTCTTGCCTTCATTGTGTTCTGTGAGTGTCAGTTTCTTCCTCATCATGTCCCGTAGAAGTTTCAACTGTCTTTTTCTGATTCTAGATATAGGTACCCCTTTTGTTTTCATTTTCCCTAAAACTTCTCATGATCAATCCACGGTGTTTTCAGTATCCTTTTGTGGGACCATATTTCTGCTGTCCTGGGTGGGTCTCTTATTCGCCGCCGCATGAGAGGACTGATATTGCATCAAAATTCAGCACTCTTTCCTTATCAGCTTTGAGTGAAATCTTCATGGAGATAATAACCCATTTGAACCACCGAGTAGGTATACCAAGAAACAAGAAATTGATTAAGGGTTTCTAGATAAACGATTCAGTACATCAATACTAGATAAAATATAGTTTTCACACAAAAAACAAAAGAAAGAAAGAAAGAAGCTTGAACAAGATTTTCTGCTTCAATTTCTAGGATGTGGAGTTATTATTTACAGTTAGACTAATATCCTCATTTTTCTTTCAATATTTTGTCTGCTGTGCCTGCCGTCTGTTTTCAGATATTTGTTGATATTTCAAATGAATCCTTTATTTAATAAAGAGATTTTCGATAAACGTTATTAAAGGCAAAATATAATTACTTCACGGAAAAAAAAAGTGAGAACATTTTCTATCTGAATTTCCAGGATGAAGAATTGTTTACATTCAGATTGATTTTCCTCATCTTTGTTGTTTTTATCGCAACATTTTCATTTTGGCTATTGTGCTGTTTAAACTTTCTTCAGGTATCTGTCGATAAGAGTAACCTTCATGAAATTTCTTGTTCTGTTGTCCATGTCTAAGGACTTTTTCTTTCTTTTTTGCACGGCTAAGTTATTGCTGAACGATTATGCTTTCAATAAGGCTTTTTGCTTTAAGCATCTTTTGGGGCTCGAGTTCACTGCTAACCTTAAAATGGGAGTCATATATATGATCCATCGCTAACAAGGTTGAAAAATAATGACTTATTTCCCACTCTACAGCCTATTTCATACAGACACAATGTTGCACGACTATAACTATTCTATTACTATTTCCATAGTAAAAGTTTAGATCAGATCTAGTCTTTTCGTTCCATCAGTTCAGATATTTACACCTTGAACTCGCTATACTACGCCTTCGGAAGTGTCCATTCATATTTCCACCATATTCCATTTTAAGTTCTACTCATACAGTTTTTTTTCTCCTGGGAACTGTAACTCCGTAGAACAAATTAGCGTGTGGATGCTTCTCTAAACAATCAACCTCTTCAAGTCAAGATTTTTCTCATGTCAATTAGTGAGACCTCAGCTGCTAAACGAATCTACGACAGTTGGAGCTCCAGTTCTAACCACGCGCCAACCTTCTCACTCACACACACACACACACACACATCCACATGTTATCTATCCTCATAATCTTCTTTTTCTCCTTTTACATTCATAGCACACACCTCCTTCAGTATCTCTCTACCACGACTGGCTCTTGAGCCTTGTATTAGGTGAACCTTAGTATATATTAAAAATATATTTGCATTTGCCGGAGTGAGGGATAAATATTGAATATATGCCCCAGGGTCAAGAAGCCATCTCTCTCCCCAGGCATACCTCTCCGAGAAGGGGTTAAGGTTATTACCTGGTGCCTAAGGCGTCCCCTAACGAGGAAATACCGGGAGAGCTTGCGCAATTTTGTTTGTTGGCTATGTGTGCGAACCTACTTACGCACGAACATATTCATACAAATACAAAATCACATGTAAAATGCCAAACGATCATTGGCTAATAAATCACAAATACATTTTCTACAGGCAATTTACAAATCGCAGTAATGCGACAATTTTGGAATTGCTTTATTTTTTAAGTAGTCAAATTTGTGCACTTTTGGGAGAAGTGGCTCACAGAAGCTTCCTTAAGTCTCCCCAAAGCTCGCTCGCTGATTGATTGATGCCAACCAATCAGATCGTTTGCACGTGAAGAATAATTTTTCACGCGCAACGAATCGGAGCCTATAGTCGCTTATTTAAGCCAAGATTTTCTAAACGAATCTACGACAGTTGGAGCTCCAGTTCTAACCACGCGCCAACCTACTCACTCACTCACTCACTCACTCACCACACACACACACATCCACATGCTGATGATAATTTGTACACCTTCACTAAAAACTTCTTTTGACACAACAATACTTTTCAACAGTAATATCACAAGAACAATCATATCAGGAAATACTCATGAACATTTATCCAGTGAACTTTAAACCAAATAATTATCTCTCATTGAACTCTTACATTGTAGACAAAGAGAGGCAACTCTTGATTAATTCAACCTTTCTTACTTAAATGCATGTTTTCTTTCACATCGTTGTTTGATATTGTACATCTTGTTAATATACATATATTTTATGTGCAACAATGTCTTGTGGTTATTCTACTTGTGTGAGTCCTGTTTTCTTATCAAAGTTAAATTAATATGGTGAAGTACCCCACACATGTATGCGTGAAATCCCACTCAACTTGTATCACAGTTTGCACGAGTGGACGTAAATACTTATTGTCCCGGCCTTTGAGCTAGGATGAAGGGGAATATTTGTTGGTCTGGTCCCGGGGATTCCAAACATGCAGCAGCACCTCCCTCATTACACTAATGAGAAAACATTGGTAGACGATACTGACTTCAGCGTGACAGTGGTCGCGGGAACTGGGTAATTTTTTTTTACTTTGGCCCCTATGTACGGTATCTCATGTTCGGTTAAACCGACCTTATGTCACATCTTTCCATCATGGGGAGGTGGGTAAAAATAAATACCTACTAGGGGTTGGAACTGGGTGATGATACAGGTGTTCCCAGTAAGGCGATAGTAAATAGTAACATAATTTAAATTGATATTATTTTAGGGACATTTAACTTGATTTTTTAAGAAGTAAAAATAAGGGTGGGGAGAGCAAAAGTGATATTTTATTCGTTTACGTTTACGATGTACCGCTATGTACAGTTGAAAACGTTTAACACTCATTTTGTTGACGTCATGCAATTTTCAAAAGGGGAAAGTAATGTTCTAAGGGAGAGAACTCAGACAACATTTTCTTTGTTAAAATTCGTCTGTGTAATTTGGCTATTAGGTTTTCACACTTCCCAGATGAATGTCTAAAAATGCTACCCAAAGTTTTAACTGAGTCTTTTTATTTCATACGAGACTGAGAAACATACTAATATTATACTAAATACTATTATAATATATAACGTTCGAGCTTTGAATTTACTGACTGTGATCTTCATCGTATTGTAATATAATTGTTTTTTTAAGCAAAAAATAAAAATTGGAAAACTAAATTGAAGTAAAAAAAAAAAACAACGTCAAACAAAAATAGGTAAGTTTTATTTATTTTATTTAACAAAAAAAAAAAAAAAAACTCGGAAGAAAAGAATGTTATATTGACAACCGACCTTTTCCCACTGAACCGTACAAGTCATTTTTGTTTGTTTTGTTGATTTTCAAGGAAAAAAATTAGTAAATTTCTTTTTAACTGTAAAGTGTAAATTTAAATATTTTAAAATAATTGCTAAGGGAAAATATTTATTTACTAAAAAAAAAAAAAAAAATATCTAAAAATGTTTAGATATTGAAAAAATATATAAATGTTGAGTTTTTTTTCCTCTCCAAGAGGAAGACAACGTCCTGATTAAGAAGATGGACATACTGTTTTGTAATGTTTTTATTTATTTATTTATTTATCAACAAGGAAATTCGATTTCTCACGCCATAAAATGAATATTAGTCCTTTAAAAAAAAAAAAAAAATTAAATATCACTTATTTCCACATGTAAAATTGTATTAAGTTTTTTGTCCTGTAGAAAAATACCGGACGAAAATGTTTTGTTTCAATTAAAAAAAATCCAAAAAGAAAAAGTGATAGACGTAGTTTTCCTACCTTAGACAATAATAGAAATTAATAACCGGGAAAAAACGACCTCTTCCTTAATTTACCTTTTAAAGACATTCATTTTTTTTCTCATTTCATTAAAATATTTCGTCTTTATTAAAATTTCTATATTCATAAAATTATTGAATGGAAAAAAAATGATATTGACTTTAATTTGGCTTGTTTTGTTATTGTTTTTGTAAGAAGAAGTAAATCTGCAACATTTTTTAAAATTTTAATTACAGTTCACTGTAGTGTTTAGTGTTTAGTTTTTACGCTTTTTCTTTCTTTTCTGACTTAAACTTCAAAAAGCAAAATAAATTATAATAATAAATCAATTAAATAATAACTGAACTCTGATTGTTACCAGATTTTTTTTTTTATCTTATTTGGAAATTCATCCCAGTATCAGTTTAAAATTTGAATGTTTATTAAACCTTTTATTTTTTATTATTATTATTTTTATTTTTTTGTCTTAGTGTAATTAGCTTTTATTTATAAAAAGAAATACAAACGGGGTTCTTTAACAACATACTCTTCTTCTTCGATGGCTCAAACAACGGGAAAAATCATAAAACTAAAAAATAAAAAATGAATATCGAACCAGTTTGAATGCTTATTGAGACAAATAATAATAGAAATAAGAAACCATCCCTTTCACTGACATAATGAAATTAAATTATTACAAGGTACTTGAACGAAAATGTAGGCATTAGTTTTTACCTAATCTCTCTCTCTCTCTCTCTCACACACACACACACACACACACACACACACACACAAAAAAAAATTTTATGCTTCCCCACCTCCTCCTTAGTATCACAATCCTAAGTGGAGAATCTATCCACACCATGCTGAGTTTTATTACTGTCATTACTGTAGCAAGGTTTTGTTTTTTTTTACGGGATGAAATTGCCAGCCCATGTCCAACCAGTTTTGAATTCAGAGGTGTCCTTCTTTTAGACTGGTTGCCAACCAAGACTATCACTCATTGCAATAGGGTTGCCAATGAATGAAAGATCATTTTTTATGATAGATTGTAAAAATCAATCACAGCAGCATTAAAAAATGCACTGGTTTTGTGAATGAATTTTAGTTGCTGCACAACGACTGACTGCAGTTAAAAATTTTAAAAATTTAAAATAGTTGGCAACTTCTTATTTAATCTGTGTAAATGTCTCCAATCACATTTAAAGACATTTTGGGACTTTTAATTTTAGAGGACATGCAAAAAAAGAAAACCAGGAATTATTGACTGAGGACGTTGATAGTTATAACATTGATGTACAGTGTAACCCGGATATAAGAGAAACCCGGATATAAGAGAGATTTTCTCTGGTCCCAAATTAGAGCCTGTGTTACCTAAACAAAATAGACCAAACCCGGATATAAGAGAAACCCGGATATAAGAGAAACCCGGATATAAGAGACTTCTTTTTCGGTCCCGACAACTCTCTTATATCCAGGTTACACTGTATATTGTTTCCAAGAAACTAAAATCAAAGAAAGACTTGACAGTAATATCAGAGTTAGGCAGCACAAGTTAATAACTTTGGAAACAAACAGTAAATATTATTGAAATGGGTTTCTTATGAATATCAAATGGAAGGATAACATCCATAGACATTTGATCAATTTTAGCAAGTAGGACAGATAGGAAGGAATATGAATGCATTCAGACTGAAAGTAGATCTTAAAATATATAGAAGAAAATTAATATTAAATTAAATGAATACCCTAAACAACCATTATATACAGATTGAACAATGATATTCAAAGAACTATCAGTAAAATTCTATCATTCCCTGTAAAAACTTTGAAGAGCTTAGAAATCCTGTAGCATTTTCAGGGAGGTTTGGAGATTGCTGATAAAAAGATATTTACAAAGTTGGTGAAGATAGGAAATCATAGTAATTTACATTATGCTTTCAAGTTGTTTTGATGGTGATGATGAGTATCTGCACATTAGTAAATACTGCCAAAAAACAAAAGACACACATTTTATGTGCCAAGAATTATTTTGTTTCATCAGGTTATCTTGTCTTTTTCTGTTTTTTAATATATATTTAACAAATACTGACAATTTTATCATAAAAACAATGATAAAGATTAGAAGAGAGAAGAGGTGAGACTTCTTTTTTTTTCATCTTTCACATCTGATGCATAAGTATCTAATTCTCTTAATCAAATTTGTAAGCTAACAATAAAAATTGACAAATTGGTTTAGTGTAGTATGTGATCACACCAGAAAATACCAAAGGTCTGAATTGAATTTAATGTTAATAAGGAACCTTTGTCTTAAAAGAAGTTGACCTATGCTGACACCAGTATGTAGTGAGCTCACCCTTTGCACTTGGTGTCACACCAATTTTGTCCAAAATTGAATCAAATAGAATAACATTAATAGTTCATAATAAAAGTGAAGATGATATTTAAAAAATGAAATAATATTTTTAAAAAATAACTTGGTTTACTGGAACTCAGAAGCAGTCTGGAAGCAAAAGGGAAAATGACTCAACAGGTAATCTTTGATTACAATTCCTTGAATTGAAACTTGTATTTGTCTCTGCTTTAAACATCTTAAATCATTGATGCAAATTTCATTTGCAGGATTCATGAAATTCCACAAATGTAATGAGAAAGTCATAGATAAACATTGTTCTGAGAAACCTAATGTGGGTGGACAAAAGTATAGTAGCATATGTTTTTTTTTCTTTTTTAGGCTAAATATACACCAAACTGGAAATAAAAACTTTCTATAAATCATTTTTTGTCGTGTTAAATAGATGAGTAACAAATTAGCAAAATATATTTGATTGAGTGTGAGATCATCACAAGATGCTATTTTACCATTTCAGAGATCACCATAATAAAAAAAAGTTTCATTAAACAATATGCTGATATTATTAATATAAATGTAAGCACTTCTTTCGAAACTGGTGAATAGAACTGGAAAGAAAAAATGAAGTTTAAAGGACTTAAATTTAGGTTTTCATATTATTTATCTCTAAGTATGAAAAACATTAAGATCTTATTATAAAAATTTTATTTTAATGAACAAAGCAATAGAATTATATTTTTTCTGTCAATTTTTAGTAAAAAAAAAAATTTAAATAAACCAATGACAAACAGCATTTATACATTGTTTTCTGCTTCTCATAATGTAAATTTAATAAATGATAACAAATGAAAGATTACAGTGTGAAAACAAAAAATTTGTTGATAGATTTTAAAAACTTTTTTGGTTGTGAATAAGTTACAATGCACTGATATTCTTTATATAAGAAATGAATGCATAAAGCACAATTCTTAAACTCAACATGAAAATTGATTAATAAAAACATTTCCATATAAAAAAAAAACATAACACATTATTCTTGTCTAGGGAATATTCTGTTGGATTGATCTTGAGTTTTTAATAGTAAAAGTTTTGTTAAACTGATTAAACATAAAACGGAATAGGCCTGTTGGTACAGCTTATAATTGGCTGACTGTATTCCCTGCAGCAAGTTCAGTTGTGGCCACCGAAAGCGGTGGCCACGGTTCAGTCCTATTCCCAAAAAGGGTCACTTATCAGGCGAATACTTGTGTAAACCTGTAATATAAGCAAAGAATCTATTGAGATTGTGAGGAAACACCTAACCAGTTGCTCTCCCAACAACTTCAGAGATAATACAGAGAGAGAGGAAAGAGATGGGAGGTAACAAAAGAATAATACTGCCTCGGAAACCACAGCAACTTGAGGCACAAAATGCCCACAGGACTGACTTCCCAAGATATCGTGTCTTGCTGACTGCTGTTTTTCCCCAGCTTTTATTGGATGGGGCATTTTACAAAGACTTGGATCTTGACCAGTTACAGAGAAGCTTGTATCTAGCTAGACATGCCAAACTGTCCCACTGCTTACAGGAAAAACACAGATATAACTGGTGTTGACAAACATGTCCACATCCAATCCGACACCTCTTTTGTGTCTGTACTGACGTGCATTTGCCACAAAACTCAAACCCTTTTCAACTCTAATGCAAATTGGGCCTGTATCTATTAATTCATTGTGATTTTTGTCCTGTAGCTCTTAAATTCAACATTAAATAACTCAAAAAAGTTTGATATGTTGTTAAATTAGCCAACCTAATCTAGCAAAATGTTGTTTTTTTTTCTCTTCTGGACTTGACAAGTATATATCAATGTCTGTAACCTGGCATACCTATTAGCTGTATTTTAATCTGACATTTTCACTGAATAATATTCAATCTCTGTGATTAATGAAGAAGTATTGGGTTAAGTTCATTGATAAAAAAGGAAATTATGTTAAAAAAATAAATATTATTTTGCATAAAATAAATGCTTTGCTTTCATTTTTAGATGATAAACTTATGGATGTAACTATGGATATCTCAAATTTTCATGTTCTTTTTTTCTTTCTCATTCTTTTTACTTGACTCTTCCTCTTTTTTCCCCCAGATTTTCTCTCTCTCTCTCTCTCTCTCTCTCTCTCTCTCAGCCATTACTTCATTCAGTCACTTAATTCTTCTCTTATTTCTCTCCTCCTCTTTTCTTGTCCTGGTTCTTTTTCTTGTCTTTTAAATACACTGTGCAAAGCAGGTGCTGAAAAGTTGTAGGCCTGAACAGGAAGAAAACAGAGCCATGAAATATACATGTCACTTGTTTACTCTGCAGTTTAATACATTTGGCACATCATTTCTGAAGTTTCTTTAATACCAAACAATTCTAATGTTTGATCATTAAAACACTGCACAGATCTGAATCATTTGAAAATTTCCTCCCTTTTAAACTCATTTTAAGGCTTGCAAACAGAAAATGAGCAAGTTCTGGCGAATAGGAGGGATGGTCTATGCATTCAAACACCAAATTCTTCAAAGTATCCATTGTCTACCTGCCATGTAAGATTGCATTTAAGCATGAAGCAGACTGTTGCTGCTGAGTGTTGACCACAATGTTCAATTTATATATATATATATATATATATATATATATATATATATATATATATACACACACACTTCTTACACATTTTTTCAGAGATTAAAATGTTCACTGATCAAAATCCATACTTACACCATATAATTTTATCTTTCTGGAATATTTTGCTAAGTACTTTTGAATTAAAAACAGTTGGAAATAACATCTGAAAATTGATCTTTTTGAAATACAACTACTACATCTCTGGCTCTTACAAAAATACAGAAAATTACTTTGGTAAAAATACCCTTTGTACTTTGTGAAAAATTAAAAAAAATAATCCACCACTTTGGCATTATCTCAGGTACTTTTGAAGTGACTCCCCTGATCCAAGAACTTTTTCAAAATACTTAAATTTAAGTGAGTGCCATGAAATTGATATATGGGTACTTAGTCAAAATAGATTAAACCTAATTTGGTCCCACCATTTTAGTACTGAAATTTCAGAATCAAACTAACACCACCCACCAGCCATAGGTTTGGTACTTTACTTGGTATCACCTGACATTTTGCTTAAAGAGTTGTCCCAAATACACCAGCTGCATGATTCATCCTCATAACACATGCATCTTGGACATGGAAATACACTAAATTCAATGTACTAGTTGTTTCAATAAAATAACTCCAAAATACTTTAGTACAGATGAACAAAAATATCCAATTTCCAGACAAGCTGGGTTTATCATGAAATTTCCTCAAAACTATTATGGTATTCATGATGTCTTGAATTTTGAACCCAGCTTTTCTTGCCCTTTCTAATACCTGGCAGCTATATAACTATGGTTCTACATGGACATGTTTTAGCAGTCCTGTAAATTTTAGCATAATTTTAGAATTAACACAATTCTTGTATGGATTCAATTCGCTGTTCTAATAAGTGTCATTCCTCTACAGAAACACCAACTCTTCAGTCATGTATATTTCCTTTTCAATCTTTTAAATATTGTTTTTTTCTCTCTTTATAGGGGCTGTTGACAGAAAAGCATTCACAAAATTCAAATTTCTGCTTTTCTAAACTGTCAGAGGAAATGGTAGGAAAGATAATTACTGAGACTTGGTATAGATGTTATCTGTTCATTTGGTAATGTTACCTCACCAGCAAGTAGCTTCTTTAAAGTGTAAAGAAATAAGATTTCTTTGAAGGATTTTAGAAGAGGCTTCTCTGGTGGGGGAGAGGAAAAAATAGGCAAAAATGCAAAAGCAGGCAGAAACCATTGAATGTGCAATTTGTGAAAAGATATTTTCTTCAAAAGATGATTTTGAAATCCACACAAAATTGCATATAAAAGAGGAACAGTTTAAATGTGATAATTGTGTTGAAAGCTTTGCAGATGAAGATATGCTTCAAGCTCACCTTGAAACACATATTCAAGAAGCTTCTTCTCAGTGTAAAGTTTGCAGCGAAACATTTTCTAAACATGGGGATTTGCTGACCCACTTAGAGACTCATATCAATGAAAAACCATTCTCCTGTGGTATTTGTGGAAAGAGTTTTCTGGCCCGATGTAAAATAAAGCTTCATGTACGGACACACACAGGAGAGAAACCATTTTGCTGTGAGATTTGTGGGAACAGTTTTGCAGAAAATAGCAGTTTAATAAAACACACTCGGATACATACCAAAGAGAAGCCCTTTTGCTGTGAAGTTTGTGGGCAACATTTTTCAAGAAAAGACAAAATAACAATACACATGCGAACACACACAGGTGAAAAACCTTTCCAGTGTGATGCTTGTGGAAAGAGTTTTATTCATAGGAGCAGTTATAAGTACCATGTAAAGACACACAATGAGGAAAAACCATATCATTGTGAAATCTGTGGTAATAGTTTTGTAGATAGCAGCTACTTCAGAAAGCATTTAAAGAAACACATAAAAAAAAAGGCACTAGAAGACTCTGAAAGGAGAAGTATTAAAGAATGCACAAACCACTCTTGTAGCAAGGAACCTCTGAAGTGCTTTCTTTGTGAAAAAGTATTCTTTGGTGAACATAGCTTACTGAGACATATGAAAATCCATGAAAATGAAAAGCCATTTGAATGCAATATATGTGGCAAACGCTTCACCCAAACAAGCCAGATGTATGTGCATAAACGGATACATACAGGAGAGAAACCCTTTCAGTGTAAAACTTGTGGCCACAGTTTTTCCCAACGTGGTAGTCTCAAAATACACATGCGGGTACACACAGGGGAGCGTCCATACCTCTGTGAAATTTGTGGACGAGCTTTTTCTCAGGTTTCTAGCTTCAAATCTCATGCAAATTTGCATAAGGAGGAGAAACCATTTCACTGTGAAGTGTGTGGAAAAGGCATCTCCCAGAGATCATACTTGGAAATTCACATGAGGGTTCACACAGGAGACCTTTACACCTGCAACATCTGCGGAAACCGTTTCTCACAAAAAAGCTCTTTAACTGTTCATATGAAAATGCACTCAAGAGTAAAACAGTGACAGTTGAGGGAAATCAACACTGGAGAGTAAAAGTGTCTTTAAAACCAAAATTTAAGTTTATATTATGAATAGCAGTTTTCTTATTTTCTTTTTAATAACATTCTCATAACTTAAAAGAGCAAAGATATTGCCTTTGCTAAAGTTAGCTATGTTCAGCACAAAGCCAAATATGGATTGGAAGATTCTTTTAACTGGAGAAAGCCTATCAGCCTTGAAGTCAGGATTTTGAATGGTGATTTTCAAGGCAGACTTCCCCAATTGGAAAATTGGCATAGCACAATCATTTTACCTGCTATTCTGGTCTTATGTCAGATTGTTAAGCTGAGTAAACATGACAATAAAGACATAATGAAAACTTCGCTATACCAAAGTTTTTGCCCAAGGGTTAATAAAGAACAACAAAAGAACAATCTTGTTCTATTTTTATTGTGCAATATACTGTCTTTTTTGTTTGTTTTAGCACCAGGTAATTTCAACAGAGGTCTGATCATGCTTGGTTTGAGCTTTTATTTCAGGCTTAAAATATAACCCTAATGAGAGTTAGAAATTTCACTTATTAATGTTTATGACTTCCACTGTTGTAGATGTACTTATACATCTTTATCAACCTTATACCACCTGCTGTTGACACACTTGCACACACATACATATATATAAACACACACTTTAAAGATAGCTTAACATGCCAGTTCATAGCATTTGTGTTATAAAATAATTAGTACTTTGTGCTTTTTGCAAACTAGTGTAGGCCTATAGTAGTTTACAAACAACTTGTTTCATGATGTATTTTTGTTATATTGTTGAGCTTAGTTTGTACTGAAGAGTATGTGATTGAAACCAAAATGGTGGTGCTCAGGACAAATCAAAATTAGTGTCTTTATCATCATTTATGTCCAGTGAATTTTTTCCCCCAAATCAGCCAGTACAGCTCGGCAACAATGCTATAATAATGCAGCAATGTGTTAGTCTTCTCACTTCATGCTTCTTTGGACTAATCTGAACCATGTCATGTTTATAAACTTCATACTAATTCAAAAATTAACTGTAGTTTCAATACAAAAGAATAGAAATTTTGCTATATGTGCTTATTACCTTGCTATCTGCAGTCTTTGAAATCATTTTGAATAATAGATTTCATGGTGGAATTGCTTTATATTTAGAGATTTAGCCAAGTAAATCTTCATGGGTTCAGTGTTATGTTTATTTTTTAAGTTTAGCTTAGTGCTGGTCAGCCCGTGAAAATCAAACTCACTGCACTTCTAAATTAACCAGTCAGACAAGATTAGTATCCTGCTATGTAAGGTACCTGAGCCTAGTCTGACATAAGGCCACAATGAAAAGTGCAATAGCAAGACCAGTTTCTTGTTCATTTTATTGAGGATTGGACTCTTTGTATTCGTTATGATTTGTGAGAGCAACTTGATAATTACAATTAAACATCAAAGTGCCCAAGTCTATCTGTTTATATTCACTTCCAATGAAATGAATGGTAAATAATTCACCAAGTAATTTTTTTAGCAATCAATGGAATTTTTATCTGACATCATTTCTTCTTACTATAAATGTTATTTCATGGGGATACTCACTCCTCATCCTGTTGTTGTTTTTTTTTTTTGTTGTTTTTTTTTATAAGAACAGTGAAATTAATGTCTACTGGCCTAGAGATGTAGAAGTCCTACTAAAAATATGTCTCCCAACAGGAATCAAACCCTGTATTCTCCTTTTTTCAATCAGGGAAACCACTCTTAAGCTCAGCATGCTTATGAGGCCACAAGAAGCCTTGCTTTGTTATGTCTGTTTAATGTTTTATTGTATTTTTAAATTTAAAAAAAAAAATCAAAAATACAATAAAATAATTAAATATGCATACTTTATTGGTTGAGTTTAACAGACTCTACCTATATATATATATATATATATATATATATATATATATATAGTGCTGCACAAAAAAAGTTAAAACCTTTATTTTTTAAAATTGTCTTTTTTTCCAGATAATCAACAAATCTTAATTAAACTATATATTCATTAAGAAAATCCTTTATTAAATGAATTACCACCACTTTCAAAAAATTTTAACAAGCCAGAATAGAAATATTAATTAAAAATTAATTTATGCAAAAGTAAGTGAACTCTTAACATTTACCTTCTGTATTTTTGTTTTATATGATTGTCAGTGCAAATAATTTTTTGCGCACATGTAAAAATTAACATGTGTTCATTGTTTGTTTTTGGTAGGCCATGTATACTGCAATCAACTAATATAACTCACTAGCAGTAGAGCCCAGCATTGCCCGGGGATGTAACAGTAAGAGATAGATCAAGTATCGACCATCATAAAGACTGAAAAATAAAATTGACAAAGATTATTGTTTAAGGTTGACGGACATGCATGTCTTAATTAGTTTTATTTTTTGTTTTGTTTTTTACGAATTGGTCAAACCCAAACTCAAACAAAAACATTGTTTTCAATCGTTATGAGTCTACCGATTAAATAGAATTTTATTATAAACGATTGTCTTGTAAATGGAATTTTAAAAGCATTCTGAATGTAAAAATAAGGAAAAAAGTGTGCAAGACAATAAGAAACACTACATGCCAAAAAAAAAGTGAAGTTTTGTTGAAATTGGTTGAAAAATGTAGGAAATCCGATCCCATATACAAACGAACACACACACACACACACAAACAACCAACTTAGGTTTTATAATAAGTATAACTCGATATGAGTTGTCCCCCTTGCATTAATGCCTCTTAATCATGTTTTCAAATTGATTTCGTGCAAAAACAATTGTGTTTTTCCCATTTTTGGCACTGTCAGAACCACCGCAAGGTAATTTTACATAGTCCTGTGAAGTTTTGTTGAAATCAGTTGAAAAATGTAGGAAATCCGATCCAATATATAAACGTACAGACACACACACACACAACCTGGGTTTTATAATAAGTAAGATTACATATGCAGAAAGGTGCATTAGAGGCTCAATTTAAAAAGAAAATATGCCAAGATCAAAGGAACTTTCTGAAGTTTTTAAAAATTGCAATGTTAAAGCCTATAATGATGGAGAAGACTACAAAAAGCTGTCAAAATGATTTGGAATGCATGTCACCACTGTGTGATAAATTATTTGTAAATGAAAGGCCTTTTGTATGATGGAATTGCAATCAAAGGTGGCCATCTACAAAAAATAACTGCAAGGGAAAGTAGAAATCTAGTTTGGCAAGTCCAGGTGAATCCTGCTGTGACTTCTGCACTTTGCCAAGGCTCCATGGCCAATGTTGGAATCACTGTGCATATGTCTACAGTACAACAAAAACTAAACGATGCCAGTCTTCATGGCAGAATGGTGAGAAAAAAGCTACTGCTTACAAAAAAGCACAAACAAGCTCGGCTCAATTGTGCCAAAGCTCATATTAATAAGCTAGAAACATTCTGGCAAAGGGTTTTATGTCTCAAATGAGACCACACTAGAGCTTTTTGGGAGGAACGATAGGCTTCTAATACAGCTTTTGAAGAGAAGAATTTGGTACCAACAGTTAAGCGTGGTGGCAGCATTGTGATTTGGGGATTTTTGGAAGACATGCGAGCACAATGCATTGGAAAGTGGGAATAGTTCAGTCATTTGTGGACTAGGGAAAGTAACATTCCTCAGCAGGAATGTAATTTCCACATGGTGCTACATCTTGGAGCAGCAAGGAGGAAAAGATTGAGGTAGGAAAATGTTTTCTTTTTTTTTTATAGACTTTAAGTGCCACTTAATGGCATTTTACAAAGCCAAGTTGGGTAATTATATTCCTGGTTCCTTTACTCTTAGCATCATAGGAAAATGTATTTCTTTTTCTTTTTTCTTATTCAATATTAATATTTATTGATTTTATTTCATTTTCCCATCAAGTAAAACTAGTAATAAAATACTTGTAATGCTGTTCAATAATAAATCTTATCCAATACATTTCTGTTGTAGAGCCAACCATTGTGGTGATAAATGCCACAGGAAATCAACTCTGTGTTAGAAGAGAAATATTCCTACAAAAATCATTTTTCTTCTCTGAGATTTTAAGCTATTTCACTTTGCATTTGATTTTTAAATAGTCAAGATAGTTTTGGTGTTTTTATGTCAACTATGACAATTGCATGTTTTTTTCTAGTTTTAATTTTCTGATTACTGATAATTCTTAATTTAATGACTCAATACTTTCCTTGTGATTTTCATGACTACAAATTTCCACTATTGCAATATTAAATATTTGAGCTTAACTATTTTAACAAACTGTTGCAGTAACAATCATAATTATTTATTATTTGAAGAAGAGTGTACAAATGAAAAAAGATTCAAAATTCACAAGGTTTTCCATTTCACCAAAGTATATGTTAAACACCTAGTAGCATTATAACTTGCTTTATCTTCTCTTCTTTTTTCTTCTTATATACATTTTGTTCTCACTAAAAATAGTAATAAAGTAGTGAGAGGCTAGTAACATTTCCTCTGTGGGAAAGGGGCTGTAAGATGGAAAACAATTCATCACCCACAAGACCATGTAAATGCTTTTGATATGTTGATAGTGAGGATCAGACATCTCAAGCCCAAATGTAACAGCAAGAATCTATTTATGATCTGATCTGGCTCTTGTAAAAAATAGACTCTGATAGTAGGAGTCAGGTATTTTCTGAAGCAGTACATGAAATTGACCAGTTTTCCAGCATCTTTAGAAATGGGTTATATATACAAGTTCAACTTGAGGTCTGGAATAAGTTTGAGTGCCAACAGACATTTCAGGTAAGAAGCCTCACTACGAATACGACTTCATCTCAACTGGAGAAAATTTAGATTATAACAATGGAAGAAACATCATACCCCTTTTGGAGCTCATTTAATTATAGACTTGAGCCAGACTATGCTAAGTTTAATAAAGTAAAATGAAATTAAGTAAAACATGGAATTAATAATCTCAAGTTCAAATTCCAGCTGAAGTAATTTGTGTTCACTTTGTAATGACCTTCCTAAGTAAAGGCAGGAATTCACCTCTCCCTGAACAAATACAATGGAAGCTGAGAATTCATATCTAGTATGCGTATACTACAAAATATGGTTTTCTTCATTTTAAAACTCATTTGTACAAGGAGAAAGAAACAACTAAACAAAATTACCACTACAAGTGAAGAGACAACAGAGAACAGCTTATTTGCCACAACAACAAAACACTCCTGGTTTTATAAATTTCTTTATGGATCAAATCATCACCAAATCTGATGTGACAAACAAGAATTTTTGTCAGAGGTATTACTACTTAATTATTCTTTCAAACTGCCATTTTTATATTTGCTGTTTTCATTACAATATTTCAATAAGCATATCTCTCAGCCTTCATTGGATGTTTGTCATCTTGGATATTCTTTTGTGGGTTTTGGACAGAACCATTCATTTTGGCTTGCATATTCTATGGTATTCATCAGTTACATGTCAGACCTAGTGATTATTAGGGAATTTTGGACAAAACCCTGTATTTTGGCTTGCATACACTTCAGCCTTCATTAGATATATCATACCTGTTAAACTTTTAGAAATTTTGGACAAGATCCTGTATTTTGGTTTGTGCACCCTCAAGCCATCATCAGATGTCTGTCATAATTGGTGATCTTTAGGGAATTTTGCACAAAACTCTGTATTTGGGCTTGCATAACCATCAGCCTTCATCAGATATGTGTCATACCTGGCACTCATTCAAGAATTTGGGATAAAGTTCTGAATTTCATTGAGTAGGGTATACTGTTCTGTATTCATTGTCTTGTTTTCAATATGGTATGCAGTATTACAGAAATGCTTTCTTGTTTGTTTAATTTAGGGATTTATTAACTCAAAACTGCTAATTTTGTTTCTTGTGTCTAGAAACAGTATTTACATTATTTCCAGTCAGACTAACATACTTATCTTTGTTGTTATTGTCACTGCATTTCATCCAGTGTGCTCTCCAGAGTTCAAGTATCTGTTGATCCACATAACCTACACAGAATTTCAAACTGAACCCTTTATTTAATCTGTTGTCATTAGCAAGGGATATCTTGCTTGTTTTGTACATTTTTAGTTCTACTCAGTTATTGCTAATTCTATTTCTGCTGAATCCAAGTCTGGAGTACCTGACCTATGAAATGAACTTAGAATTATTATGCCACTAATGCTTTAATCTTATAGGCTATTGTCCTATGGAAAAATGATAGTCTGGTTTGAGGATTATAGATTCAAGACTCAGTGGAAACAGGACTAGCAATTACTGAACAGTACTAAAAAAGAACATGACATGATAACTGTATACATGGATAGTCAACGGAGAACAATCTACTCCCATACATTAAATAAAGTGCTTAGTTCAAAATTTTCTAAAGGTTATTTGAATCAGTAAATGCTTGAAAAAGGACACAATGGTTAAAATGTGATAATAACACCAAAGATTAGGACATTAGTCTGTCTGGAAATAATGTAAATAATGATAACTCCTCATCTGGGAAATTCAGACAGCAACAGAATCCATTTATTTTATAAACAAATATCTCTCTGCATGTTTATTGTTTTCACTGAGAAATCATAATGATATGAAAAAGAGAGAAAAAAAAGGAACTCAATGATACAGAAATGAATGACTAATAAATACAACTTGGCAGTTTTAAATCTTAAAGGCTTTAGATTATGTAGATATTTATGAAGCTGTGTATGGCACAAAACCAAATATCATGGAAGAAAACTGTGTTCTGCAAAAAAAAAAAAAAAAAAAAAAAAAAACAACAAAAAAAAAAACAAGTGAAGAGGCTTGAAACTCAGCATTCAACATCCTCACTTTTACCTGGGCTCAAACACTGATCTCTGGTAGCAGTAGTAAATGTATAAATATTTTCATCTTGAGGTAGACTACCAAAGTTACATCTTTATCAAAACTTGTTCAACATAAACCACTGTCTTATAGCTGAAATAATAATGATATATTTATTAAAGTTTTGGCTAAAATAAATTGCCTTTGTTACATATGATTTGAATTTGGATGAGAATTTGACAGAATGGGGAATATATTTTGACATGTTTCTGTGATCAAACAGCATCATCAGAAAAATGAATTTCATTTCAACAGTGTTTATATTGTCAAAACAGAACAAGTTAGTCATATGAATTCTGGATTTCTTTTTCTTTTTTTAAACCCTATCAACATCTGTGTATATTCCTGAGATGAGGTATTGTAACTATTTACACTATTTACATTGTTCGGACTGTTGTCCTCATCTTTATTGTCATATTCATGGTTTCTGCTGCTGTATGCTCCAGCTTTCTTCAGGTGATATATGTTGGAATTTCAAACTGAACCCTTTTAGTCCACAGGGGTAGATTGTTCTAGTTCCATGTTCCATGCCTTGTCTGGATATCTCAAATTCAATTAATTTCTTTCAGTAACTCAACTGTCCAAGTCTTTGTTCACCTCTGCTGTGATCAGTCAGTTGGATCATGTCACTTTTGGATTACTTCAACCAATGCTTTTATCCACTGAACTAATCCGAAGAATGTAAATAGTATAAATAGTAACTATCATTTTTAAATTAAATTTTAGTTATTTCAACCGAGTTTTTATTTATAATTTCATTTGATTTTAGGTTTTTCGTATTTCACATTGTTTCAACACCAGCTTAGTAAGAATGAGTGATAGGCTAAAGACGCCTGTTTGTATCTTAACTTCAAGGAATTTGTAGATTATAGCACTTTCAAAGCTGCTTCAAATTATTTTCATTTTTTAATAAAATAGCATTTTTCAGGTCAAAACTATGATCATGAAAGTTTCTACCAGTGTATTAATGTGTTTATTCATTTCAAGTCTCTTATGCTTGTATACTCTTGTATAAAATTTTTCACTGTTGTATTGATGTAAAACAAACAGCTATTTTTTACATCAGAAGCAGGAGTCTACCACATTCTTATATGATAGACTCCTGCTTCTGATGTAAAATTAGCTGTTTTAGTTAGATCAATTTTTTTATAGTTTTAGAAAAAAATTCAGTGTTCATATGACTAACATGAATCACGTTTTGTCTCACCAATGTGAATAAAATCCATTTTTCTGATGAAACTGATCAGTGAAACATGTCAAAATATGAGTTTTCCAAATTGTCTTTTTTACATATGTAGCCATATTAGACAATCTTTTACTTATTACAAAGCAATCAGAGATGTTGATCCTGACAGTATTACATGTGAATTTTCTTGCTTTGTCTGTTTCTCTTTTTCATGTATTTTCATGTGGATTGGCAGGTAACTGTTTTGACAAAATTGCTTTCCACAAACTCTACACTCAAACAGCTCCCCTGTATGAATGCGCATGTGAACTTTTAAGTGCTTGCTTAGTGAAAAGCTCTTGCCACACACATCACACAAAAACAGCCTCTCTCCTGTGTGAGTGTTCATATGAAACTGGAGAGTGGCACGCAAGGCAAATGCCTTGCTGCACACTTCACATTGAAATGGTTTCTCTCCTGTGTGTGTCCGTAAGTGTACTCGAAGACTGTACCTACGTGAGAAATTTTGACCACAAAATTTACAATTAAATGGTTGCTTTGTATGTATTTGTGAATGTCTTTTTAAAGTAGCATCAGTTGGAAAGTTTTTACCACACACCTCACAGCAAAATGGTTTTCCCCTTGTGTGCATGTGTAAATGACCTTTGAAACTACTAAGTGAAGCCAGTTCCTTACCACAAATTTCACAGTGGTATGGCTTCTCACCTGTGTGTATCTGTAAATGTCTTTTCAAGCAACTGTCAACAGTAAAGTTTTTACCACAAATCATACAGGAATATGGTTTTTCTCCTGTGTGTGTTCGCATATGACCCTTAAGACTATTACTTGTAGCAAGGTCCTTGCCACAAATATCACAGTGGTACAGTTTTTCTCCTGTATGAGTTCGTATATGATTTGGTAACTGATCACGTCTAGAAAAGTTTTCACCGCAAATATCACAACAGAATGGTTTCTCTCCGGTATGCGTTCTTGTGTGTTTTGTCAAGCTGCTGTTTTCTGCAAAATCCCGGCCACACACTTTGCAGTTAAATGGTTTCTCTCCTGTATGAGTTTTCCGGTGCCTGTTGAGGCTGCCCTTTTCAGAAAAGAATCTTCCACAAACATCACAGTGGAATGGTTTCTCTCCAGTGTGTATTCGAAGATGGGCTTCCAAACCACAACGTTTGGAAAAGTGTTTCATGCACACTTTGCAGTGGAAAGTATTTTTGGTCATGTGCAACTCAAGGTGTGTCTGCAGCAGGTTCTTGCTTCGAAATGTTTTTTTGCATTTCTTGCATTTAAACTGTTCTTTCTTCACATTGCCTTTTGAACGTGCTTGGGAGTTGTTTGATTTTTTGTTGCTCACAGGATGGAAAATTCTCTTCTTGGCACGATCCTGGAGAAACTTTTGTTTGGTGGCCTTTGCAGACTGGCCTGAGATCTTTTCCATGTTTTGAAAGGTAGCAGATTTGCAGGTTTAAACCTTGAGTACCTCTCAGTATCCTTCTTGAGTAAGAGTGAAAAGGATGCCATTCACCAGTTTAAGAATTTCAAATATTTTCTGCAAGCAAAAAAGTTAAAGAAAATTAATATATATTAAAAAAACAAAACAGAAGAAAAAAATTGTGTTCTCTGAACAATTATCTTAAGATGAAAGTTGAAGCCAATTCTAAAACAACAGTCTCTTATACTACCTACCTACCTCAATGACCACAATTAAAATGATAGAATCATTATGAACTCTGTGACTCTTTCTATTGATGTACAGTATATACTTTACCATAACTACATATGGTTTTGAATTCAGAGTTGTCTTTTACTTAGACTAGATGCCAACCATGGCTAAAGATCAAAAACTGTCCTTCTACTTAACCCATAACTGAGGGGAGAATAGATGATTTCATACATTTCCCAAGGGTATTTTTGTAAATTCCAGTCTAGTTTGTTACATTCAATTTCAGATAAATATCCTTGAGAAAAATAAAATCTGGAGATTTAGATCTCTAACTTCAAAACACCGGAGAGATTTCATCAAAAACTGGAAGAAACACAAGGATTTCAAAAACAATCCCGAAATTCCCCAAATCATTCTTCAAATTCACAGCAGTTATTTACAATGGGACCGTAATTTTAGACTAACATTTATTTTAAAAATCCATTTCTGGCCAATGTTTCACTTGTAAACAAAACCAACGTCAATAAACATTTTTTATTGAAAAACGTTATCTCCGTAATAACCCAATCATAATCCGGAACTGAAACAGTTTTCCAAACACATGCTAAAACTGAATAGGAATTATTTTCACTCGGTAGCTCTCTTAATGGAGAAAGCTCAACAATTTAAAAACTAACTCGGCAGACCAATACTTTAGTGAGTTAATCGGGAGACCAGAGATCATAAAAAGCTCAACACCGGGAGTTTCCCCGGTTCCGTTTGGGAGAATTGACAGGTCTGCTTCACTTAACTTACATAGGATTTTATTTTTATTTTAATGACTAGAGATTAAAGTAACAACAGCCGTGATTTTTTTTCTTTGCTAAATACATAAACTGAAACAAACATGGGCTTAGAAAATTAAATGCACAACGGTCAACTCAACTTCAAGCGAAACAAAAGAAATATATCTTCGTAATTTGGCGTGGTTAGGTGGGTCTTCTTAATCTTACTGAATGAGTTTGATCCTTAATCCGTATCCCACTCCCGTGGTTTTGTGTCAACAGCTAAGTAAATGACACGCACAAAAATATCTTCAATCGGCTTGTTGCGGATTTGTAAATTTACTAAATTACAATAACATACAAATAAGTGCTAAAGAAAAATATTTTAGTTGGAAACAGCAGTGGTTCAAATAGAGAAATAAAAAAAAAAAATAAGTGTATCCTGCACAACAAGTACAAATGATCAATGCAGTTTCAGTGATTAAAAACTAACATAAAAATTACTTGAGGGGTGGGGGTACATTACTTTGAAATTTTGTGAATTAAGTGAAATTTGAATGGGCCGTTTACCGTACACACGGTCCTGGAGGTAGAACGACTTGAATAAAATTTAAAATAGTTGACTAACCTGATTTAATCGATTAAGTTTACTTCATTAAACAATTAGATCACTAATTGAAATATTATTACTACAATACATTATCTTCCGTTAATTGCAATTAATTAGGTTGGTTGAATATTGTTTATGGAGGCAGATCTACGAGCACAATAATAAACAAGTTTATCTTAAAAATTATGAGTTGTAATTCGCGTTTTTTGGGGGGTTTTTTTTGTTTTTGAATTCATCCTTCGCCGCCGGAATTGTCAACACTGTATGCGTGTTTATCATTTTTTTTTTTTTTTTTTCTAGTCAACTGTTTTTATAAAATTCAAGTTGTTGTCTTCGCCAGGGACCGTTTGCCCAGTAAAACTGTTGTAACTATTAAAAAAACAACAGAAAGACAATTTTTTTAGTGAAAACATTGAAACGGTGCAACACTTGGCTGAAGGAAGATAAACAAATCAACGAAGTCCAAAATCATAACAGATTTAATATCTGCATAATAAAACATTTTGTCGAATACAAATACTAAAATAAAAAGAAACTTAAATTTCAAAGTGTTTTGTTGCGAAAAATTATTGAACATAAGTTGTTTTTTTTGTTTTTTTTTAGAGAATCAACAATTTTCTTGCTTGACTTACTTACCAGACTTGATTCTTTTTTTTTTTTTATTGATTAATTTTTGGGCTTCGAAGAATGAATTTTCGATCTGAAAGTTGAAGAATGAACGGAAATGCTGATCCTTATTTATGAAAATTTATTCGGAATTTCGGTTTCAAATTCTAAGATTCAGAATAAGAATCTTTAAAAAGTGAAAATAATAAAGATGCTTTTACGGTGCAGACCGATAAAAGTTCCCCTTCCAATAAAAAAAAAAAAAAAACTACCATAAGCCTCGTTTGACAGCAAAACACCAGTTGAGTCTAAAAAATGTTTAAGTAAGTAATTGAATATGTCTGTAATTAGAAAATATAACTGAAATAATTCATGTAGATTTTGTTTTTAGTGAAGAATCAATAACACTTTATTTTCATTTGGCAAAGTATTGGTCGCTTCAGTTCAAATGTTGACAAAAAGTCTGAAGCATGAAAAAAGGTATTTTTTCTTTCATGCTTCATTCAGGCTGTTAGTAGTGTTAAATAATTTTAAACTCACAGGTATTTTAATTCTTGGTTTACCATACATCCTGGTTTGAAAGGGTTTTTCCCCCAATTATATAAACTTTCAGTTTTTGTGTAGTGTGTCAGTCCTGAACTTTGAATGTTCGTTCATGAAAAGTTTTTATATAAAATTATAAAACTAAAACCCTAAAATAAAAATTGGAAAAAAAAAACAGTACCGGTTTGACGTTTGAAACAATGGTAAGCCAATATAGAATTTTCTTTTAAAAAAAAAAAAAAAAATGAAGGATAGTTTATTTGTGCACTTCAAAATCCTTTATGAGGGAGTAAGTAACACTGTTTTGTTTTTTTAGGATAAATTATTTAATTATTATTATATTACAACATATTTCTGAAAAGATAGGATCTTTGTCTTTCTACAATAAACAACCACATGTCGCATTTAAAAGTCTAGAGACTCCAACAGTTCCTCGCTCCTTGTGGTTAGAGAGTTAGGAAGGATTATGATGCATTCTTTGCTATTCAACAGTTTTTTGACGACTGCTCAAATCAACTAGTGTTCAATAATTAAAATTTGACCGACTTCATGAAAAAAAAATGAGCTTTTATACAAGAGTCCTTTTAAGTACACAAGCCCTAATGTTTGTTTTTGTTTACATTTAAAAAGAATTTTAAAAAATGATCAAAATCTTTTAAATTGGCATAAGCAAGGTGATAATCAAATCCAGGCAATCCTTTGAGATCCGCCTTTTGTACAAACATTTTATTTAGTATATAATTTTTTTGTTTGTTAATTATTTTCAATTTTCATTGACTAAAAAACACCTTCAGGCTCCAATCACTCTCTCTAGTCTAGATCCAGTTAAGATTTTTTCTTAGGGGTGGGTCAAAAATAACTCAACTATTATTAAACAACTGACTGGGACTACGTGGGGTTACTGAAGTTTTCGTCTCGACCTACTTCCTAAAATCTGATTAAATATCAGCATCCGTAATAATAATTTAAAATTAAAAAAGAAAAAATTACTGATGTGTCGTGAAGATTACAAAATAAATAAATGACAGCAATATATCGTACTCTCCTAGTCTTCTTAATAATTGTTACTTTAAAGGCCACAAATATGGTATGGAGCACCCAGTGACAGTTTGGAAGATAAATTCGCTAGCCCCTCTTAGTAATATTAACACTTCAGCTGCATTTTTATTAAATATGTTTAATTTCAATAATGATTTTAAAAGCTGCTTTAAAATATTTCTACAGAGAATCCATTTTTTCAGAACTGAAGTCAGGAATTCTGGGTAGAGTAGACATTCATTAATTTTTTATTTCAAATATAATTTATATTATCTTTTTCTCTTTCTTTTTTGTAAAGACATGAACTTCTTTTTTTTTTTCTTTTTTTTTTTTTGTATAGCAAAGATGCATTATTCACTTTCAATGGCTTTTTAGTATCAATAAGATTAGCTAGGAGGCCTGCTTGGTTATTTTTGCATTTCCTATAATGCAGGAGGACTGGAAAGTTCTTGATTCGAACCACTTACTCACATCTGACAAGATGATCAAATAGATTATTATTTTGCAAACACTTTTCAGCACTATTTTATAGCAGTACTGGTTAGTGTTCAAACTCAGTTAAAAACACAGGACCTTGAATAATGATGTTCAAGGTAGAGAGTCCTTTCCTACTAAGAGCATTTTTGCAAGACATTCTTTCTACTATTTCCCTTTCCAATAGTACATCATGTAATGTATAAAACTCAACTTTGCAGAGCACATGCAATTCATAGTTAAGGACAAGTTTAGATGAAAAAATTCATTCATTGAGGAATGTCAATCAAAATTAAATTGTGGAGTTAGAATAGGATTCATTCAAATTTCAGATAACTACTACTATTTATGTTTCACTTTTCAAATCAGCATGCTAATCTTGGTTGTTTTGCTCCCAATGTTTTGGCCATTGTATCATCTGACCTTCTTTTGATGACTCTCTTTGTACTCAGTAACCTTGGAAATGAATCCTTTCTTTTTTCTAATCCACCAGAGTAGACTGTTCTCAGTTAGGGTATTTCATATCAATTAGTACTCACCAGTATTATTCACCTTTGTCTTTGTTTCTACTAAAACTCAAAAAACTTTTATGTACTACCAGACACAGAGATTGAACTCAACTGCCAGGGAACTTGTTTTAACCAATATATTAATCCATTAAGACAATCTGGTGTTGAAATTATGGGGTCTTAAACTTAATGTATGTAGTCAGGTAGTGGGATTGCATGAGTGTCCTAAGGTGGTGTATTTCCTTTTGAGTTCTTTCTTTCTTGAACAGAGGCTCCCTGATGGTATTTATCTCTATGCTAGGTCTACTGAGGAGGTTTTCAGTGCTTAACATGACTGCTTGATTTACCACCCTTTTCTCTATTTATATGATCAGCCATGCTAGATTTCATTGTCTCTTCCTGGACAACCACCTTACTTGTTGTGGGTGACTTGTATTAAAGCAGACACCTGAAGAAGACTAGAGAGTACAACGGTCAAAACATTGTGAGTATAACAACCAAGATGAGCATATATGCCCAAATAGCAAAGCATATCATAATGATAATTCCTCATTTCAAATTTTCCATCATAAATAATGAAAGAAGGCCAGAGAGTAACAACAGCCAAAATGGTGCGAGTATAACAATCAAGATGAGAATGCTGGTCTGAATAGCAAAGCATATAATAATGATAATTTCTCATCACAAAGATTTTCATAGAAACTGCAGAAATCTTTATAATTCATTTTTTTTAAATTTATTCACTGTAATTTTCTAACCCTTTATTTTACCCTGTAATTTTCTCCTTTTATTATTTTACTCTTTCAAAGTTAGGCACCATATAACAAAATTATTTTTGACAAAAATATAGGATTCAGTTAGTACCCTATGTAAAACTGGTGGCAAAATACAGAATGGTTTTGATGTAGGCCTCCATGTTGAGTTTGAGGCCCTTACCAACAAATTTGGGAGTTCTTTTCTCATCAAAATGATTAGAGTGAAATTTCTGAGCTACCTTACCTTCATAATCAACATTAAACTCATTCAACTCTTTCCAAATTCTCTGCACTGTGCTCAGGTTGACACCCAAACACTCTGAAATGTTTGTACTGGAGCTTCCAACATGAATGCCAAGCAGTACAACATGCCATTTCCAAATTTCTGGTGGAGTGAATTGCATCATTGTGCTCTTTTTCTCACAGACTGTGCTTAACTGACCCTACTATACTGTACAGTTAACAAAATAAAAAAACAAACAACATGTATGCACAAAATTAAAAATATAATATGGCGACAATTTACCCATCGCACGCTGTACATACATAATCTAAGTCATACCCTACTGTTAAAACTTAAACCCATACCAACTGTTTTAGTTGTTATTTTTGTAAAAAAATATGATCATTGAGAATTCCAAAGTCTTTGTTTAATCCTAAATTGTGAGTATTAAATGAGAATGTAATTGCTTTTAAATTTTTGGCAGCTGTATAATGAATTAAAAGAAGAGACTAGGTGGATGCATTTAACAATATGTGTGTGTGTGCATGTGTATATGCATTTAACAATGTGTGTGTGTATGTGTATATGAACAACTTGCAAATCAATTTGATTCCAACTGGGCTAACCACTTTAGCTTTGATTCTAACAGTTAAGCTTTCTTTTTTTTAAATTGATTATAAAACAATTATAAAATGCAATATGTGTTTTATTTGTCAACTTATGAGATTCCCTTTTTCTTGAAATATTTGATTTTGGGCTAAACTTGTAAAGATAAAACGTGGTAGATATATTTTATGGAATCATAAATAAAAAGCATTCAGAATTAACTATAAAAGAAAAGGTGTAATATTCTATTAAGTTCACATCAGACCACATGTTTCTTTGGCAACCAGATAAGCTTATTACAGCTTGGCTGAAAAGTTCTCACTCATCAAATGTATTCACTAAATATTGCACTTTCAAATTATGATTTATTCCAGTTTTTATAGAATTCTCTTATTTCAATTCTCTGGAAGACTTCAAATGGCACTTGGAATGGTTCTTTGTTGAGAAAAATAAAAAAAAAAGTTTCTAAGATGATGAAATTATGAAGTTTTATAAAAGATAGTAAAAGAAAAGTGGGGCAAAATGGTACATATGTTGTTTAATCATGTGAATGTGGAAAAGAAGAAATGTCTTAATTTTTTACTTAATAAACTTAATGATGCTTTTCGACCAATCAAATATTTTCAAAATAAATGGAAAAGATCACAACTGGAAGCAAAGAGAAAGTTTGCAGAATTAGTTAAGAATGTAGGCGCTTTACATCGGGTACGGGTCCTGCAAGCCTTCTTTGTGCAAACAACGTAAGTGTTTGCTGGGACTCGCTGTCATCTGCCTCTAGTTCCTTCTTGCATATATACAAATATATATATATTTTTTCCACCTATTCTTATTGTACATTTTTCTGTTTTAATTTTGAATCTCCCGTGGAAGCCTGACGAGCGGGAGCAAAACCGGTTGCTTCCCCCCCCCCTTGTTGTTGTTTTTTTTGTTTTTTTATTATTTAATATTGTTTAATATGTCTTGTAATATTAAATTTTATACTTTTATTTCAATCATATATATATATATATATATATATATATATATATATATATATATATAACCTTGATTCTTTAGAAAATATATAGATATAAACAATACAATAAAATATAACAAATTAATAAAATATTGTGCACCTTCATCCTTGACAAAATATAAAAGGAACAATTTCATTCAGTTGAATTCTATATTTATTTCAAAAGATTTTATATCAAGAAAACAAATGTCAGAATGAACAAATGAAAGATAAAAAAAAAAGTTTTTTATGCTAACAAAATAACTCCGTCAACATCCATGAAATCGTGTCAGCCAACAATGGAAGATATTTCTAAAAATAACCCAAACAAAAATCAACTTTTTTTTTCTTTTTTTTTTTTTTTGAGAAATGATTTTCAAATAAAGCCTGTTTCACTTGACTCAACTTGGAAAAAAGATTTTTCAAAAGCTGATTTTTTTTTTTTCATTTTTCTTAAATGTTAAATTTTGATTATTAGGAAGATTTTGGTTAGGTAAATGTTGACAGTGTTTTTCATGTAAAGAAAAAAATTGGATATACATATTACTTATTTTAATTTACTTATGTATTATAAATAATATAGATTTTCTTCTTCTCCTTTTAATATGTAGGCAATCATGGCTCTCCACAATTTCCTTTTTTATTTGTAAACTGTGTCACCTTGTCATAACTTTTTTGTGAAAGATTATGGAGTAATTTCTCATTGCCTTCTTCAAAATACAGATTTTAATTATAACAGAATTGCAAAGATTCAGAAGAAAGAATCTCTTAATATTAGGAAAAGTTATTCCATTGCAAGTTGAGTGCACATCTCACAGACTAAGAAAAGTTGACAGTTTCCTTTTATTTATTTATTTTTTCCCCTTCTTCAGGTGAAGTAGAAGTTTGGTGAGATCACAGGGATATAGTATCACAAATTTTATAATGAAGTTGGATTTTTTTTTTCTCTTTTTTTATACATATAATAATGAATGTCACTCTTATGGCTTCCAGCTGGCAATACTTAAATTAACTGGTAGACTTGTAAAAAAAAAAAAAATACAGAACAATTTTTGTAGAATAGCATTCATAAATGATAAAAATTTGCGAAAAGGACATCAGGAGTATGTAGTTATCAATGATGTAAGCACAAACTTGACATTTGTAAATAAAAACAAAATATAGATAAATCTTTAATAAGTCAGGGATTTATATGTCACTGTATTTATATTATAAACAGACAACTAGTCCCTCAAAAGCTTTTTTGAATTTTTTACAAGTAGACCAGTTAATTTAACTAGAGCCCTTACAGCCTTTGAAACAATACTCTTTAGGTATGATCTAGACCAGCAGGTCCTAACAAAGATATAAAACATTAAAAAAATATTTAAATCAGAAATAGTTAAAAAGCTTTAAATAGTCTAATAAATATTTCCATGCCTTCCCCCTCAAGTGGAATGTGGCACAGTCCTTTTGGTAGTAGAAACCACATATGTATGTGGGTAAGTAGAAGGACAAAAACTGTCCAGTTCCTTCAATCTTGTCTTTTGCTTTGCCACAGGCATCAGGGAATAACCCTGATCTTATCCCTTTTAACCTGTTGATATTCAAACATAGGCATCAGACATAAATTGAATACACATCGTGTTTGCAGTAAATTCATTGCTATTATTCAGTCAGATTTGAAAACTAGTTGGGAACACAGAGCATTTATAATTCTTAAATAAGGAATGATTAAGTTTTCTGGAGTTTTTTTTTTTTTTAACTTGTTTATTTTGCTTCTAAATGATTAATAAAAGCTAAGGATTTTTTAAAAGTTTCTTGCTTGTTCAATATTTAATGTAATTTATAACTGAAATATTAACCTGGTGTCATCAAAAAGTAATCCTCTCTCTTTCATTACAGATTATACACCTGAAGAAAGCTGTAGAATGGATCAACTAAAATATGATAACCTCATCAACAGCAAACAGCAGTTCAGTTGTCTTAACAAGGGTTAGAATTTAAATTCTTCTCAAAATTCTAAATAATAACAACTGTAACTCTTTAATATGAGATATAACATACAGAATTTTTCCCCCAAAAGTAGATGCATATTTGATCAGATAGAATTCATCAATTAAACTTTCTTACTTGACTTCTCAAGTGAGATCTAAGGCAGATAAGAGCCATTTTCTAATTATACAAGTAATTATTATAAAAACTGAAAACATTGCTCTAGCTAATCTGCACCATTGACACTTTTTCAAATGTAAGGTAGTTTTAATTTTAACCCCTTTGGTATAACCGGTTATGAGATATGGTTTTAGAAATCTAAGACTTTAACAAAGTTGTAGATTTCCAGCATTTCAAAGGTAGAGTGTGCCATAGCCTGAAACCATTCCTGTATTTTACTGTTGGAGCTTTTTTTTCTGTGTGGACAGTGTAAGTACAAATGTAATTCAACTTAGGATCTGTAACAATCTCCATTATCCCATGTCATGTATGATATCATTTAAAAAAGAATTAAAGATATTGTTCTGCAGACAATGTCAGTAGTTGGATATGAAGATTTCACAAATACAATAATGAAATTTGGTATGTGGAAGACTTGCACACAGTCTAGGCATTCACCTACAAATGGATGTGACCTCAATCCAGCAGGTTTGAAGGAACAGTGCTGCTAACAATCACAATTACAACTTTGACTATAATACACTTGAATGCATAGAAATAGGATAAAATGTTAACCTGCCCCAAATTCTGGATTGTACATTTAAAAAATCTCAGCAGTTTTTCTTAAGTCACAGAAAGCGAAAAAAGTGCTTGCGTTTTTTTTTGTTTTTTTTTAATTCATGAGGGTAATAAACAAATATGAAAATTACTCAAAGGCACTATTCATCAATACAAGAGAATGGTTTTGTCAATAGAAAAACCGATTTCTAAGAGGTAATGATGATGTACACCTGCAATAATTTTCTTTGTATAATTGGCTAACAGAAGACAAACGTTTCTCTGAATAAATGATGAGGTCATTACAATCTAATAATTTTTTTCCACTTATTAATGAGAAAGGATTTATATGTCAAAAGTGAGATCAATACTATTTAATAATTTTCTCTACAAATGAGTGTGTGTGTGTGTGTAGTATAATAGTTATTGGCATAGAAAGTGGGATTGGCATGCTGAATTCAAATTCCAACTGAGGCTGTTGTATCTGCTTTCACACAAGTATTGGAAAGGTATTAAACCATCTCTTCTCCCCACCCCACTAGGGGTTTATAGCAGGACATACTGGGGCTCTAGCTTTGGTTGGCAATCAGTTTAAGAGAAGGATAATTTTAAATTCAAAACCAGTTGGGTGTAGGGCTAGTAACTCGATGCTGTAAAAACCTACTTGTTACACAAATGACAGCAGCAATATCAACTATTGGGTGAGGCTGTGGACCCATCCTCAACAAGGAGAGTCTGTAGCATTTGTATGCAATATATACTCTACTAATTAAATATTGTGAGTGTGGTTTTTAGAACTATTCTTAAAAAATTAATTTTCTAAAAAGTTCTGAAAAAAATAATGTATGCTCATATGAGTCAAGATAAAAAAAAATCCTTATGATAAACATTTCTATAGCTTTCTGCTAGAAACTTTGCTGATGTTCACATCTAGAACAATATGAACAACATTTTTCTTCTTTGAGGTAAAGATGATATTATTTAATAATTTTCTTCACTTAGTTGGCTAAAAGAAAAAAATAATATGATGTTATTACAATAACTTTCTCCACTTATTAATGAAAAAAATAAAACATATCTCTGACTCAAAAGTAATGTTGATGTCATTTCTAAATTTTTATATAAAAAGTTTTCTTTGAATCTTTGGTGAGATTAATATTATTTTATAACAGTCTCTACTCATGAACATTTGCTTTTGTGTTTTTTTAAATATATCCTTAAAAAAAAAATTTAATTTTCTAAAAAGTTCAAGAAAAAAATCCTTGTAATTAACATTTCTATAGGTCTCTGCTATAATCTTTGCTGCTGTATCTAGAACATATTTGTAAAAAAAAAAATGTATATTTAGGATATCGGTAGAGATAAAAAAAAAAATCTTCATAATTAATATAATTTCTGTAGCTCTCTACTAGATCTAGCAAAGATATGGACATCATCAAATTTTCTCACAAAAAACTTTGATCACCACATCAAGAACAATAAGCTTCTCAAATGTGATAAAACGCTTTTTTTCATAGCCATAAAAACAAGGAAGGCGAGCAAACAAAAAATATTGTTTTGATTTCGCGGTTTCTCCTTTGCACACATATTCATGTTTAGTGGTAAGTAACTTTTTTTCTGCACTGTCCTTTTCAAATATCTCACTTTCATACATATTCAAATAGACAGAAGGGCAACTTTTTTAATCCAGTTTTTCTGATATTTTCTCTTTACACTGTTTATCTTTATCAAATGCGTTCATATAAACTGGAAGAAAATCATTTTCTAAATGAATCATTTCTGACATCTGATTTTCCTGAGCCCTCATATAAAATGAGAGGTAACTATTATCCAAAGGAATTTCGGAACTCTTTATTCCAGTTTGTTTCTCTTTGTCATGAGTTTTTAGATGGACAGGCAGGTAACTATTTTGTGAAAAGCGTTTCCCACAAATTTTGCATGAATATGGCTTCTCACCAGTGTGTATTCTCATGTGGATTTTCAAATAGTTGCTGTAAGTGAAGCTTTTGCCACACACCTCACACAAAAATGCTTTTTCTCCCGTGTGAGTGTTCATATGAAGTTGGAGTGTGACACGCTGAGTGAAGGATTTTCGGCAAATTTCACATTGAAATGGTTTCTCCCCTGTATGTGTCCGTAAGTGAACTTGTAACTGGTGCCTTCGCATGAAATCCTGCTCGCAGAATCTGCAACGAAAGTACTTTCCATCACTAGATAACCGTCCACTTAATGCAATTTTTTCCAGACAAGAATCACAAAAGCAGTACCGTTCACCATTGAGTACACGCACAGAAATTTCTTTCTGGCATATTTTGCACTTGTCCATTTCTTCATCAGGTAAATTAGATTCTTCTTTTTTGCCACAGGAAAGAATCTTGTTAAAGAATGAAGACTGGAACATTTTCTTGGCCTTGTGTATACCCTCATGTTTTTTCAACAGGTTTGCCTCTGCAAAATGCTTCCCACAAACATCACAGCCAAATGGCCTTGCACCTGTATGTATTGGCAAATGTCTTCTCAGGGAGGTATCATTTGAAAAGTTTCTGCCACAAATCACACAACAGTATGGTTTCTCTCCAGTGTGTGTCCGTATATGGCCTTTGAGGCTATTGCTCGTTGCTAAGTCTTTACCACAAATTTCACAGTGGTATGGTTTCTCACCTGTGTGTGTCCGTCTGTGACCTGGCAGCTGTTCCCGCCTGGCAAAATGTTTACCACAAATCTCACAACAGAAGGGTTTCTCACCAGTATGTGTCCTCATATGCTTCATTACACTGCTGTTTTCTGCAAATTTCCGTCCACAGATTTTACAGTCAAATGGCTTCTCTCCTGTATGGGTTTTTTTATGCCGTCTCAGGCTGCCTTTTTCTGAAAAAAATCTCCCACAAATGTCGCAGTGAAATGGTTTCTCCCCAGTGTGAGTTCGAAGGTGAGCCTCCAAAGAACGGTACTGTGTGAAGATTTTAGTACACACTTTGCAGCGGAAGAATTTCTTCTGTTTGTGCAGCTGAAGGTGTTCTTGGAGCTGGTCATCACCATGGAATGTTTCAGCACACTTTCTGCATTTCAACTCTGTCTTCTGCTGCTTGGAATGCATTTTTAATTCATCAGGAGGTAAAAAATCATCACAGGCTTCCTCTTTTGAGTCCGTTTCATTTTCTGATTGCTCCATGTTTTAAAAATGTAAATAAAAAACATACACTATGTATCCTGGTTCGCTGCAGATGGTGAAGGTGCTTGTGCATTAAAAGTGGAAACTGTTGTATTCAAAGGTGGATTTTTTCTTCCTCTTTCATGAATCTTAAAAATAAAAACAAAATTTTATGTAATTAAACTTTAAAGAAATTATCACAGACACACCACTATGAAATTACAACAGACAAACCAACATTAAATTACCCATTATATATTACTAGTTTTATCAATTGACACTATTTACATTGTTCAGACTGTTATCCTCATCATTACTGTCATATTCATGATGTTTTGGCTGTTGTATATGCAGCCTTCTTCAGGTGACATACATTGGAATTTTGAATCGAACCATTTATTTTGTCCACCGGAGTTGATTGTTCTAGTTTCATGTGCTATGCCTTTTCTGGGTATCTTGGTTTTCAGTTATTTCCCTTTAGTAACTAACACTTTGCCACTGGGGACCCAAAGACATGGCATGTAGAATTAGAACAATCTATTCCAGTGTACAAAATAAAGCATTTGGTTTGAAATTCTAACATATCAAGTCATCCTATAAGTTCTATCCAAAGTTTAACTTTTTGTTAAAATGAACAAAATTTAAAGAGTATTTTATAATGTCTAATGGAGCTGAACATTATTTTTATGTTTAAATGCATTTAAAATGATCAAATTTTATTTCAGAGAACAATAATATTAAATTTTGTTTGATTAAAACCCTGATAACATGGAAGTATGCAAGAATCATTTGAGGCACATAATGATTTATGAGTTCAAGAAAGGAAACTCAGCAGCCGAAGCAGCTAGAAACATTCACTCAGTTTATGGAGAGAAATGTGTGAATGAAAGAACTTGCAGAAGATGGTTTGCAAAATTCAGAGGTGGAGATTTCACCCTTGAAGATGAAGATTGAACCGGACGTCCAGTTGAGTTTGATGAAAAGCTTCTTGAAGCAACCCTTGAAGAAAATCCTGCTTTATCAGTTGAGGAATTGGCAGTGGTTCCCAGTTCAAACAATACAACTGTTCATCGTCATCTTCAACAAACTTGGAAAAGTTCCTAAACTTGGAAAATGGGTGCCTCATGAATTGTCTGAAAACAACCTAATATCCCAAGTTGACATCTGCTCTTCTCTCCAACTTGTTTCACCTTTTTTGGATAGACTTGTGACTGGCGACGAAAAATGGATCTTTTATCAAAATGTTAAGCGTCGTAGACAGTGGCTTGGTAAAGGGGAAGGACCCCAGCCACAGCCGAGAAGGGAACTTCATGGGCAAAAAGGTTCTTCTTTCAATCTGGTGGGATCGCCAAGGAATAATCCACTTTGAATTCTTACCACCTAATGCAACAATTAATGCTCAAATATACTGTCAGCAATTAGAGTGTTTGAACCAAGCTTTGAGGAAAAAAATACTTGCTCTAGTGAATCGAAAAGAGGTGATGTTTCATCAGGACAATGCGTGACCCCACACAGCAAGAATCACATCACAAAAGATCGAAGAACTTGGTTGGGAGAAAATTCCTCATCCACCTTATTCTCCTGATCTTGCCCCTTCAGACTACCATTTGTTTTGTAGCTTACAGAATCATTTGAAAGAAACAGCTTTTGTAACACAGGAAGAGGTTAAAACTGACATTTGTGAGTTCTTCAAATCAAAGCCAAAAGAATTTTACAGTAATGGAATTAGTAAGCTTGATAATAGAGAAGAAGAATAGATAAGGAAGTCATAGATAATCAGGGAAAATACATTGTTGATTGAATCTGTAATTAAATGTAACATTTGGTCACTTGTTTTCTTTATTCAAAATTTGGACAAAACTTATGAGATGACCTGATATATCAGCTGAAGAAGAGTATCATTAAAAAAAATAATAGTAATATTTAAGTAATTTTGCAATGCATGAGTAATCTAGCATTTTATCTATATATACTTTATTTGACAGCATAAAAGATACATGGGCATATTCAGAAAAAAATCTTTATTTAAAGATGTAAAGGTTAAAGCAATCTCTCAATACATTACAAAAGCACTTTAACTGTAAGAGAAAACTTTACTGTATATGAAAAGCAGTACAGCTGGACATAAAGCAAGAAATCACAACATTCTTCTTTAGCCACTTCATATGTTTTTATTGCAAAAATATCCAGTAGAGATTATAATATCGAAAATAGAAAGAAATGGTGTTAGGGATTGTTTTAGATCAATTTTCCAAGTAGGATAGCCTGTCTGAATTGAAAAATCAGCATCCGAGATTTTTACTTTTAATTGAGCTCAAATACAAACTACTGACACAAATAAAAACTACCTATTAAGCAGGCCACAAATGTATTACAGTATTTGACAACATAACAGACACACTCCCATTCCAGAAGAGAATGAAAAACATCTTAGTGTATTTAAGTATTTAAAGTTTATAAGAAGCTATCAGTACATTACAGAGTATTACAAAAGTACTTTAGCTATTGAAGAAGACATTATTGTATATAAAAAGCAAGCTCCCAGTACAGCTGGACATAAAGCAAGAAATTACAATGTAAACACACCCACTCTTCTTTGGCTTCTTAATACAACAGGCATTTATCTGCAGCCTTGATGTTATGTTTCTCAGAGTAGCGTTCACCATTACCAGTATTTCCTTTCAATTATAGCTCTTCTGTATGTTCCACCTACTTTATGACAGAAATGTGTTGAGGCATGTTTAGGTATGGTACATCTGCTGGTACTGACAGATATAACCAGTACTTTGTTATAATAATTCCTTTTACAGTACTGGTAATAATAATGTTGAGTAAATAATATTATAATGGAGTTGGCTCAGCAGAAGTGACAATATGAAGTTAAATTAGAGCCTACAGTAGTGAGCATTGGGGATAAAATTAACCTAGAGAGTGCTCAATACTTCATATATGATGCAGGTCTTATTTAAATACAGAAATACTGTTATCTTGGTAACATGTATCATATTTGCTCAAAAATTAAAGAAACAAAATAAAGGAAGTTGTAGAGAACCATTATCGTCTACGTTTTGAAAGGACTTGTCACATAAAAGAATATATAAATATAGTTGGGTCTACCGGGGTAAAAGGAGTAAGATAATGTCTATTTTGAAATTCAAATTATTTTCATTAGAGGAGTTAATAAAAAAAAAAAAAAAAAATTTTAGCACCATAAGTCTTCTCTTTAAGGCAACATAGTTACTTGGTACCTTTATGAAAATATAACCTATGAAACAAGCTTTGTTTGGACCTTACTTTTTGTATGAAATTGGAAAGGATCCCAGGGTAAGTAACTATTTATTATAATCCTTTACATTACATGTGCACTAATAAATAACTTGAGATGATATGCTCTTACTAAACACTTTTCAATCACATATCAGTCACTTTGGAGTCAAACACTGTTAGCAAAATAGGGAATATTGTATTCTTTGGCTACACTGTTTATTGCCTTTCCAGCATCTACTTTATTCAAGGCATTTGTCAGATTCTCCAGACTATATTTCTTCTGTTTTTTGGGTACATATGTTCGAGGCATGTTTATGAAACTGTCAGTGATTTTATTAAGCACTTCAGCACTAGAGGTAAGGAAGCACATCACTTCAGAATCACAATTTGGTAAAAAAAAGTACGAGTGAGGAAAACAAGTACATTTAAACACAATAACTCTTTTCAAATGTGCACAGAATCTTACATGTTAGGTTACCCATTTTAACCTGACTACATTGTGACTCAATGTTACTTTTACAGGCACTTTTTGATCATTTACAGCCTAAAATTCAGACAAAGCACAAAGTATTGTAGAATAAACAAAAGAGGCAAATGACATACTGACTTTATGAAGTCCTTCTCATCAGCAACTCAGAAGTGAAAGAAAGTCAATATTTGGCTTTGTCAGCAAATTTATAAAGGTAAGGAGTCTGGGTACCATAATACAGGTACACAGTCCCACAATTCGTTTCAGAAAATGAACAATGGCACATCTATCATGGCTAATAATACCCTGTATACCCTTTTACCCCAGCAGACCCTAATTAAACAATATATTAATAATATTAATTCACAGTAAATAGCAAACAGCTGAATCTATGGAATTTCCATCGGTGTTGATAACTAAAATTATCGTTTTTATCATATTTTAAGCACTTTTTTCTTAAGAAAAGATAATTCAACATTTGTGATCAATAAGTCTCAAAAGAGTCAAACTTTTATATATGAAGTCTTGTATCAGAAATCAAATAAAAGGTCTCATTCAATTCTATATAAATTGGCACTACTTTCACACCCCCTCCGCCATTTTCTTCCCGTGACAACGGATGAAGTTCCGTGGCAATATGATGCCACAAGTTGAAAAATGTAAATCACCAAATCTTTGATCTCACATAAATTCCGCCAGGTATTCAGAAATCATTACCTGGGCACCACGCTGCCACATTGCTTCAACTCGATTCGTGGTGACTCCAGTGTTGGGATCCACGAAGTTCTGAGTGCAGTTGACAGTGTCATGGGTGGTGCGAAAGTGTAATAACGGCTATAAATGATATCTATATTTCTATTTAATTTCAACTATAACACCAGCAATAAAATCCTGGTTTATTTTAATTTTTATTTATTGAAAAGTAACAAAATCTCAAGAGGATCCATAAAAAAAAACTTTCTTCGATGGCCATGCTTTGGAAAACCAATGTATTTTTCAGTTTTCTTTTGTAACAACGATATTAAATAAAAATTATACTGCCCTAAAGATCCGTTTTCTTTTTGATACAAAAAGACTTTTCAAATCCAAATTTTTAATTAATGCAAAAATATGAAGCTAGTTAAAAAAAAAAAGAAACGTAGCAAAAGTAATTCAATATCTGATATGCAGAATTTGACTCAAAAGTTAAAAATAAAATCGATTATACCCAGATATTTACATGAATTGATTTTTTAAATAAATCAATAATCAATGAGTTTATGTTTATGACATCTCCACTTAGCACTTACACGTAAGTAGCCTATTAATATCACTTAAACTTGGCATGGAAAAAAAAAAAAAGATCGAGGTATACCGAATAATATTTGTATTTCTATTTATTTATTTATGGCACAGTAAAGGGAAATGTTAAGGCAAAAAAATATTCTCCGTTCTGCTGAGGAAAACGGATGTTAAGCCTTACGGGAAAAAATCGGGCTATCTATACAAGTGATGTTTTTTATAGGGAAAATTTAATTAGTTTTCATTTTTCAAAAAACGCAAAAGAAAAGCTGTACAATATACAACAATTTTTTTAATAAAATACGTATATCTATTATAACTTACTATGTTTTACACTGTGAGAAAGAGAGTGTGTGTGTGTGTGTCTGTATATACAACAACAGTAACACAAATGAACTGCTACTGTTCAATAATAAACAGGTCGAGATTTTTGATGAATTAAGAAGACATCAATAAGACTGCTCAAAAATGTATTTCTCACCTGCTTTTATGTCTTGAAAATTTTCATGGGGGGTATTTTTTTGATTTTCAAGTAATGATCTTTCTAAGCCACTTGGATGAAATTGTAAATTTATCTGTTTTTACTTTTTAAAGTCATAATAGAAATCTTTTTAAAAAAAAGATTGCAAAGCAACGTTTTCCGGTGTAAACCGATGAGAATTCCCCGCTTAAGAAAAACTTGTTATCGTTTATATGCTTTACCTTTTTTTAGTTTTAAATTCCTTTTTTCTTTTACTTTTTCGACTTATTAATTTTTTTGTTGTGTTCTCTTTTCTTCTTTCGTACTCGTTTAAAATCTAAACTTCATACACCACACTCATATGGACATGCCCACTTCATAACTTGAAAAAAGAAACTCAGTTTTTTAAACTGTTAGTTTTTGTTTTAGTTTCTGCTTCTTTCTTCATTTTTCCACCTTGTTATTTCGACTTCGTCTCATTCTTTGTATTTTTTCAGTTTTCTTTCTTATTCATGATATTTACCAAGCGTGGCTTAGTACTGCAGAAATTAAAAAAAAAAAAAAAAAGATGGGAAGGAAAATAGTGTTACATCACTATTTCAAGTGAGGAGAGCCAGTCTTGAAAATCACTAATTTAACCTACCTTTTATCTCGATCTGAACACTTGTCTCTGCCACTAAGAGGAAATAAGTAACTATATAACCCACCAGGCAGGCAATTTTTTTTGTAGGGGAGTTATAACTCTGAGTAAATAATTATAAACCTCATTTCCATTTATATATACAAAAAAAAAAACCCAAAAAACTCATAAAAATGAAAAACAGCAAGATGTGGAAGCAACAAACTGGTTGTTAAGTGGTGTTGAAAACATGAGATAAAGTAATACTGAATAAAATTGTGAGTTTAGGGTCAAATGTAGACCAAATATGGATCAGAATCTGACAGAATGATATGATAAAGAACAAGTAAACTGTATACAAACTTTCTCATAAGTTTCTTTTTTTATAGATGTGTATAATGAGTGTCCAAATAATTTAGTTAGAAAATACAAGAAATGTCTAGGGTTTTCTTACTTCAAATTTTTATTGACTGTTGAAAGATAAATGTTACTATTATGGCCTGTAAAAGGAAAGGGAAATAAAACTTTTGTTGACACATGTTTTGATGACCTGTCTGTGTGAACTGCTTGTCCGATAATGAGGTCTTGTGTTTGTGTGCAGAGAAGAGAAAAGTGAGGTTGATTCTCATTGGTTCAGAAAGAGTGAATTAATGATAATTGTAATTGTTATAATTGTTTTTGACACAATAATTAATTTTTATTTATTTACTTTTTTCTGGATATGACAAAGTGACAGTATAATTCATTTTTATTTATGTATTTTTTATGGACACAACACAATTTTTTTATTTATTTTTATTTTGTGAAGACCTTTGAGAGAGTTAAATCTAACAAGAAAAAAAACATTGTTATAGTTTACAATGCATGATGGGTAAAAGGTTCATGGCTTGAAACTATTTCTGGATTTGTTTTCTTTTTTCTCATAATTAAACAGTAAAAATAACATGTATCCTTATTTATTTCATCACAAGATGGTTTAAAGAGTTTAAAACTCTTTAAACCATCTTGTGATGAAATAAATTTTCATTCAAAATTTTACTTCATTAATTTCAAGACACTAGATCATGGAATGCTTATTGCAGGTAGATTTCTTTTGAGATTTTTGTGGCAGCCTGGAATATTATGAATCCACTGATGACATGTGAGATTTGTATGTTGCTAGAAACAGTTATAATGCTTCTTATTTTTCTATAGGAATAGAGCATCACACTTTACAACATCAGTTGAGTCTTCAAATCTGCTTACTCAAATTTTATCTGCTTACCAATTCAGCCAAGCAATCCTGAATAAACATTCTTCTCTAAATAAGACAATTATGGTTGCAAGTTACAATATATAGGAACCTTGGTGTGGAGTAATGGTTAACCATTACTACTGAGTATTGAATTCAATACTTACTGGATGCTCCATACAAAATGTGAGATGAAATAACCCAACATGTAAAACCAACCAGCCTAACCTAAGAAACATTGGCAAGGAATAAAGTTTAGTGAGGCAAGTTAGGTTGACTATAATTACTAATAAGCAAGTGTGATCCTTAGTTGGTAGCATATACAAATTAAATATTAAATGTTATAAAACGGAATTACTAAGATATGGTATTTCAACAGATGTGAACATGTGTATGGGAATATAATTGTTTATAAATGACAAAAATTCCTTGGAGTAATTAAAGTTTCATGACTGTATTATTAGAAATTATCTATTTATCTCTGTCTCCCTCTCTCTTTATATATATATATATATATATATATATATATATATATATATACACATACAGGCATAGACACACACACAGAAGAAAAAATCAACCTAACACCAATAAAAAGCACAAAAATTATTATTTAATATAAAAATAACAAAAATTAGAAAATCGGCAAACAATTGCTGATACCTCCCGACAAGTGGTCCAAATGATTACAAAAAGGTCGACAAAACTCTGAAGTTGTGGTGCTGAATATAACATGAATCAGCTAAGTGATAAATTTTATATTTGTATTAATCCTAGCTATCTATCTATCTATCTATCTATATCTATATATATGCTTAGATACATTTGTTTTTAAAATCCACAGACCCAAACTGTGGTTTATACTGCTACTATGCTAAGCAGAATTTAGTTGCAATTTCTGAAATAGAGCACACAATCTGACATGATCAGTAGTTGAACAAGGCCAGTATGCTTGAACCCTCAATTCTAGCATGACCATCAATGGCTTCCAAACAGTTTCATCTGCTCAATGGTGCTATATGCTGAGATCGTCTCTCCAGGCTGATATTATCAAGAAGTTGCCTCTTTGACAAATTGTCCATGATATGATTAGAACTAAGGTATATTAGTTGAAATACTAACATTCTAACGACTCAACTACATGCCCATATATATATATATATAAATAAAACAAAAAACTTTGGTGCAACCATCAGCGAACTTGCCTTAACCCAAAACTCTTATCCAGATACAGTCTCAAATAAAACCAACAATAGGTGAAAAAAGTCACATATTATTTAGAGAAGAATGTTTATTCAGGATTGCTTGGCTGAATTGGTAAGCAGATAAAATTTGAGTAAGCAGAATTGAAGACTCAACTGATGTTTTAAAGTGTGATGCTCTATTCCTATAGAAAAATAAGAAGCATTATAACAATTTCTAGCAACATACACATCAGTGGATGCATAAGATTCCAGGCAACCACAAAAATCTCAAACAAAATCTACCTGAAATAAGCATTCCATGATGTACAGTCTTAAAATTAATGTAACAAAATTTCAAATTTTGAAACATTTTAAACCATCTTGTGATGAAATATAAAAGGATACATATGGAGCTAATTTTGAAAAGTTATTTTTCTTGTGTAATTAAAAGAAATCCAGAAGTAGTTTTAAGCCAGGGACTTTTTACCAATCATGCATTGCAAACTATAATTGGTAGTTATATATCTATTTTATTATTATTAGTAGTATATTTTTCTTTTTTTTTTGCTATTGGACAGTTTGTATGCTCTTCTTCTACATTGTAGAGGAAATAATAATGATAAAGGAGTTTAAAAAGTATTTTCAATATATATATATTTCTTATTTATGTAAATATGGGGGGGGGCAGATTCTTATTTCTCTTAAATAAAATCCTTTAATTATTCCTGATTTTATTTTATTACAATGGTGAGATTAATAGTTTTTTGAGATCATTATTGTTGGTAGATTTTTTTGTAAACTTTTAGTTGAAGACAGTCACACATATATGAGATGCTCCAAAAATACATGGAGCAAGTTTTCAGCTAGAAAAATTGTTTCTTTACTTTTTCCTGGAAATGATGACAGTGTCAGGAAAATGTTCACAGAGTTCATCTCTTTTCAGCTTGAATGTGACCTATCACACACATAACTATCATTATTGCTGAACTACGTTGCCCACTGCTTAACTGTGTTCACATCCACCATTTGGTCTCCATAGATATTTTAGAAAGCATTGCTGAATGGGTGCTTTTTTTCCTGCATGTAGTAATTCAATAATCGGTCTCTGCTTTATATACACTTTCATATCATGTCATTTTGCTAGACAGCTACTCGATTTTTTTTTCATTTGGTATCACCCCAAGCAAGGCAGTACAGCCACTAACACACAAGGAGTTACAGCGTGTGGAGGAATTCAGAACAGAAACATTAGTAATGAGTAGAAAGAGTAATCAGTGGTACAGTAGATAGTGATTGAAATTATATTTAAATTTTTGCAGATTAAAGTTGCCTGGAAAGTTTGAAGCCAGAAGGGAGTTCCACAAGCGAGAAGTGCGAGAAAAGAAAATGTTAGTATAGAAGTTACAGCTACATCTAACTAGCTTAACTGTAAATTGACAAGATCTCATCACCAGTCTAGTAGTGTGCCTAAATTAAAAAAGCCTGAGTATCATAGCAAAGAGCTCATCCGAACAATTACAATGAAAGTATTTATAAAAAAAAAAAGCACAGAGAGACAACCTTACAATGGTGGGCAAGTGGCTAAAGCTGAGCTGCCAAAACAGATATTGCTGATTCTTCTTTGGATCTTATCAAGGAGCTCAAGGTAAATAGCAGGGGCACCAGACCATATATGGTAGCAATATTCTAAGCATGGATGAATGGTAGACTTATAGATATGTAAGATAGGTTCTGGAGAGAAAAATTGTTTTAGCTAACAGTGAAACAGTAAACAAACATTATAGGCTATTGGGGGAAGGTTCAAATTCTACTGCTGTCCCGCTAATATCAGCTTTTGTAGTCATGTAGTTCCAGAACAATGGTCCTATTTTTCAGACTGTATAAGTTCCTTTATATAGTGCACAATTCAATGGTGAAAAATGCATTTATTTTTTAACTTAATCTCTTTTATAAGTGTGTCAGGTTACATACACTGGCATGTTTGTGATATATATACATATAATGAGAGGGAGATAAAGTGTTAGTGTAGACATAGGCATCAGTGCTGCATGGTGACTGTCAGTTTCATGCCTTAATGTGATATTCAAACCAAGTCCCCCTACCCCTTTTATGGTCTCTGGATGTCGGTCACCAAGGAAAATGGGGAAAGGAAGAAACATGGCTCTTCCCATTTCTTTTGTTTAAGCTTTATGGTCATTACCTTATTTTACTTATTTATCATTTTAAATTTATTTATTTTGTATATTTTTTTTCTTTGGTTCTAAATTTTGATGTTTGATAGAAATTTATGCTAGGTGATTTTATTTAGTCTTTTTGATCCATGGTATTGTTGTTGGTGATGTAGTACTAATTTGCTTTCATGTCTGCATTTTGAAATGAGCTCTGATTTTTTGTTTAGTCTTTCTTCTCTAGGCAAAGGTTTTGAGGTGGTGTTGTAAGCTGCTGCTGTTTTTCTTATTCTCCATGTTATTCTTGTTGTGATTTGGTTTGAATTTTTGAGTTACCTTAACTATTTTGATAGAGTTGTGCTGTTTATACTTTTTTTTATTGTTAAATTAAGTTTTTCCTGAGGAAAATTTTTTTTCTTTTTCTTGATTTGATATGTTCAGATAGAAATACTTTAAAAAAAAAAGATATTCTATTTATCAGCACAGAAGACATTTCCTCCTTTAACTCTGGCTTTTGCATAAAATATTTTTTATTTTTATGAGTTTATGAGATCCTCAATAAGCACTCATACATTTGAAACCCAGGTAGAGGACAAAATTGTCCCAACAGCATTATACGACTAGGATTATTTATAAAAATTAACAATTCACATTATTTACTAATATTTTCTTTGGACATGTATGTATATATTCCATTATATTTAAATTTCAAATAAGCCAGGACAATTTTTCTTTTTCTTAGAAAAATCTATCCACGATATCCTTATTCCAACTACACCTTTTATTAAATTTCCTCCTTTCTTTTTTTTTAAGCTACAAGGATTCTAAGATAAAGTGTTTCATTACTAAAAAATTATTTTAAAAAATTCCAACCCACCCTTTTATTTGAAACTCTAGTTTAAAACCAAAAGGGTTAACTAAATAAAAAAAAATTATGCTAATAATAAAATGCATCTCTGTGCTGGTATTATGACAACTGGCTGTCATATTGTTATATACCATACCTATGAACACTAATGGGTATATCTCAATCCTCATAAATATGTTGGACACTATTGTAAACTGGAGTAATATGCTATCTAAATAGTCCACCACTAGCAGTGGTTTACCTACTTCACACTGCTGGCAAGTATTGTATTTTGTTAATGTTAGAAAGATTGCTATTTCCCGCCTCTTTTTTGGTTATTCCTCATTCAGTAAACTTTTCTCGGTTACAACACATATATTTATAGTTATTAAAATTTTCTAAGAATTGTATGAAAACAAATGGGAAGGATAGGTACAGGAAGACTGTGTTTCACCAATATTTGAAATGGGAATGGTTTTGATTTGGGCTTAAAACTTGATCAATGTTGCTGGTGATGAATACAGAACTCCCTAAACCAGACAATATATAACAATCTCATCATCCTCGTCCTTCAACCACCCTGTGGTTGGTCAGAACTCCATTAACAATCCTTTTCCACACTGCTCGGTCCTGCATTGTCGTCCCCAAATCCCCAATATCTAACCGTGAGTTCTGAGCCATGGTGTCTGGGAAAGTCAACTTTCATGAGAAGACACCTCCAGAAGGATGGGATAGAAGTAACGATGAGACAACCTCCCCACCTGCTCGGTGGCAGTGGCCGGCAAACTGCAATGAGCTTGAGACAGAGTGGTCTCAGTTCTCTATAAATGTAGGATGTAGGATTGGCATCCCACATTTTGCATCAACTACTGAAAGAACTATGACATTCACTGACTGCACCAGGGTTCCAGTCCCTGCTTACCTAGTTCCCAATTCAAACCCATAACAGTCTATTTGAAGCACTTGCTTAAAAAGAACACTGTATCTCTCTCTCTACACATACACACACACACACACATATATATAAATTGTTGATATCCATTGTCCGCCTACGAAACTCTGGAGTCTGGATGCTAAAGGTAACATCAATCAGTTAAGTGACAAACTTATATTAATTCTGTATTATCACTGAACTCCCAGAAGGCCTTTCCTGCTGCATCCTAGTTATGAAAGTACTTATTTTTATAATATTATTGGTGTTCACTTATTACAAGGCCCAAGATCCACTCAAGACAGGAGGCTACTGGATGAGGCTGTTTTAAGAGTATAAAGGGAAGAAGTAAATGAAGATTATGAAGATATGTACAATAGATAGTGATTAACCCTGAAATTGAAGAGGTTAAAATCGGAGTGATTGGGGAAGCATCCTCTGTTTTACAAAGTAACAATTCTTAGGAAGAAGCTGTCTGAGTGAAACTTCCTCTTTGCTAATGGAATACGAAGAGAATGAGAATGAATTGACCCTGTGTACATGTCATTGCAGGAACTAGCTGTGAAGGTCTGAACTGTTAAACTAATTATGACAAATGAGGTGTGTGATATGATTTAAAGATGAGGTGGTAGGAAATGAAAATTATAAAGATAAGAAGGACAGATAGCAATTGACCCTTAACTTGAAGAGGTCAAGATTAAAGTGTTCAAGGAAGCAACTTTGCAGAAGTCTGTTCCATAAAGTAGCAGTTCTTGGAAAAAAGCTGAGCAAAACTCTCTTCTTACACTGCAAACATGGAGAAAATGATGGTGATTGGATTCCTTGGAAGTGGCATGTAAAGTCCGAACTGTAAAGGTCTGAAATAGTGAATCTAAAGAATGGTATTCATCTGAACATTTGTCATGGAAATAGCAATAGAATAGTAACATGCTATGCTTGCAATGTTGCATCTGTTGTAAACAGTTTGTAGAATGGAAAAAATGTTTTTCTCCACACAAACACATAAAACATTTTCTATTCTACCAAGACTGGAAATAGATCATACAGAAAAAGTCACACTTTTCATTATTATATATGATTATAAGTCACATAGTTATTACATATAGTTATAACTAGTAGACAGTTTTAATGTTATAACATTTTATTTTTTTAAATTTGTAAAAGAATTAACAGCATTTATAAAATATGTTATAAACCTACAGAAAAAGAAAATTGAAACAAATTTTAAATATGTCTCTGCAGACTGTGTTTTTTTAATTATAAATAAGTATTTTTTTTCATATAATTAATTGCAAAGCTAAATCAGAATCAAACAAATCAAGTTAATGATGGTCTCGGGAATTATTTGCATCCAAACAATTTCCGTTAAATTATCTTATTTCAAATGAACAGTCAGTGTGTATTAGCTTGCCATTTTTAAACATAAGAGACGTACATCATTTCATTTATAAGCTAAACTGTTTTAACCAATTACAATGTGCCTAAAAAAGACTTAGTTGTTTTGTGGTATATATGGTCATTTTTTAAAATAGAATTTCTTTACAATTCAAATTTTTAAAAAATCATCATATTATTGCAAAGAAGGTTATAAACCACTTTTTCAAGATGCTCTCAGATATATCACTTCATAAAATCAAATAGAACTAATCTTTCAAGATGAATGTGAGCAAATGTAATACCAGGATTAACATTTAAACAAAAAGAGATGAGGATATTAGTCTCAACCAAGAATTATTGGCAAACAATGGTCTGTAAGTCAAATCCGGCCTGCCATATTTCATCTGGTCTTCCAGTCCTCATGGAAGATGCTATTATTCTAAAATGGTATTTATATTATTTTCTGTAACTATTAATAAGTACTTGACAACCCTGTGAGCTGTTGGATCAGCCTGCGAGAGAAAATTATTATAATCTGACGCCATCAGAATATATCCAGAAATATTTACTCATTGACAAATAAATAAGGGAGATTACTCTAAAATCTATAAGTAATAAATTACCTCCCTTGACAAATAGGTCATTACTATATAGCTTTGGTTGAGTGTGAACCCCTTCTTTTTGCTGCTGCTATTATTATTATTACTACTACTACTACTACTACTTGTAGATTCTCTCGCGCATTTTTTAAAAATTTTTACCTGTCTTTCTATCTATTTAATTTGTTTTGTATTTTTAAGTTAGTGGATTTTAGACGTATCTTATTTAATTGCATCTGGTGGCATGTACGAAATATTTTTTTTTACCGATAAACACTTACTTGACAATATCATTCATAAGGAAATTACCAGGATTTTTTTTTACTAAGTTAAAGCTTTTTATGAGTACATGAATTCAATACCTCTAACTAAAAAGCACTATTTATGTTATATAGAAGTTACAGACTTGTATAGATAACATTTTAAAAAGAAATGTCTTTTGTTCATGTATTGTTGAGGATCTACCAGCAGATCTACCGATTGATCTACAGTTCAGTGATATACAGAATGACAAATAAAAAGACGATGGTGGGGGTGTAGCTGACTTTTACAAATGTTTCCCTGAGAAAGATGTTCTGCTTTAAAGATCTTTTGTTTGAAAATTTAATATCAGCATTTGGCACAATGTTTCTTAAAGAGGAATCATGCTAAAATCTTCATATAGGTCAGTTTTAACTGACCAACATTTCCAGTCAATTTTGATGACAAGAAACACAAATTTTGAACCACATTTTGATTTAATTTTATATTAGAAAAATAATTTTATCATTGTCATCGATTTTTCATCTTTAGCAACTATCATTTAAGTGAACTGTATTAGAGTTGATCTCTATTCATAATGCAAAATATTAATGATTTAAAATAAATGAGTGAAAACATTTATGATCTTATACATATATATTTAATGAATTAATATATTTTTTTAATCTGACATTATTTCTTATTACTGTAATGTGGACATTGCTGTTTCTTAAACCGAAATGAATGTCTACCAGCTTAGAGAATGAAAGTCTTCATAAATAAAAATGTGTCTCCTAACAAGTGTAAACATACAATGGGACCCTCTCGCTCAGCTTTTTGCCAACTGGATATTCCCCATGTTGCATTTCTATTCTCATTCATGTCATAGTGCACCAAAAAGGTCCATTACAAGCTCACAAGGAAATGAAAGGGGAAGCACAGGGAGAAATGAAGACTTGAATCCTTTCTCCAATATATTTCATGGTTTACTCAAGGATTCTTTTGTAATCTGGGTATGTAGGTAACACCTGGGAACAGTTTGTGCCACGTCTGACACTTCAAACTAACACATCAGCTTTTTCCTACAAAACTATCTATCTCAACATCATTATGCCTGGCTGGTAACTCTAAAAAGGTAGCAATGGACAATCTGTCTCCATTAACAGACAGTCCAGAACTACATAAATCCCAATTGTTAATATAAGACTGCAGTCAGAAATACTCAATGTCCAGATTCTTGTCACTTGTTCTCAAAAGTTTTCATTTGTCTATTTGATTTTCTTTTGGTCAAGTAGGTGGCCACTCTAAGATGCCACTTCACAAACTTTATCACTGGTCATAAAATACTTGAGACAGATAAAATCACACCATTCCATTCTATGTGAGTGTAAACAAACCTGTATATTCCCATTTTTAATCTGGGGAACTACTTTTTTCTTTAAAGAAGCTTTCTGGATTAAAAATAAAATAAAGGTTCAGTTCCTGTCAGGAAGCACACTTTCATTAATAAGATTTTTGACCTTTAGGTTGGTAGACATTAATTTCAACATTTAAAAAAATCAAGAGATATCTACTGAATCACATGTACCCACTATATATAGCATTTATAATGATAAATTTAACGTTTATCTTGGCCTGAAAGTTTTAAAAAATCTGTAAACTTTCAAAAGCTTTTATCAACCCCTGAGACTATAGGCTAAATTTAAACAAGTCTAATCTTTCAAAACATGTATGAGCAAATGTTTTTTCAATGCAATGTTTTGCAAGAAACCCTCTCCACACTCTTCACAATGGAACATTCTTTCCTTTGTGTGAGTCTTCATGTGAATTGGTAAATAACTTTTTTGAGCAAAAGATTTTCCACAAATGTCACAGAGAAAGGGCTTCTCTCCAGTGTGCCTTCTCATATGGATTTGCAAATTTCCCAGCTGCAAAAAGTCCTTGCCACAAACATCACATTGGTGTGGTTTTTCTCCTGTGTGGATTCTCATGTGCATTTGAAGGCTCGTTCCTTGAGAAAAACTACCCCCACAGTATTTACAGTGAAAAGGCTTCTCACCAGTGTGAGTTCTCATGTGGACAATTAGATTATTTTTTTGTGTAAATTCCTTGGTACAGACATTACAATGAAAAGGTTTCTCTCCAGTGTGTAGTCTCATGTGAACTTTTAAATAGGCGGCAGAAGAGAATACTTTAGTACATAGTTCACAATTAACTTGTTTATCAAGCGTATGTATTCTCAAGTGGTTACGAAAATAAGCACTGTTTGCAAAGTCCTTTTGACATTTTTCACAGTGGAAGGGCTTCTCACCTGTATGTTTTCGATTGTGGTCTTGCAGCTGTTCCTCAGTGAAGTACCGTTTGCCACAAACTTCACAGTGGAAAGGTTTCTCTTCTGTGTGAGATTTTGAGTGCACGTTTAAGCTCTGACGTGAGCAAAACCCCTTTTTACATATGTCACAATGGAAAGGTTTCTTCCCTGAATGTATCTTTTTATGTTTATTCAAACCACAACACTCAGTAAAGCTCTTCCCACAAGTTTCACACTGGTATGGTTTCTCTCCAGTGTGCATCCGTATGTGTCCCTGCAGACGGCCTTTATCATTAAAGTCTTTACCACAAAAATCACAGTGAAAAGGCTTCTCCCCAGTGTGTATTCGCATATGTCCCCTTAAAACATAACGTGTTGTAAACCTCTTCTCACATGTTTCACATTCAAATGGTTTTTCTCCGGTGTGGATTCTCCGATGAATGAGAAGATGCTCTTTTCGACTAAAACTTTCACTGCAGTCATTGCAGACAAACGGCTTTTGACGAGTATGGGCTCTCATATGCTTAACCAAGCTGTTCCGCTTGGGAAATTTCCTTGCACAAACCTCACACTCAAATGCTTCTTCCTCTGCATGTGTCTTCATATGTTCCTTGTGATTTGCTTTTTTGGAAAATTTCTGCCCACACAATGAACAGGACAATGGCTTCTTTTTGTGGGTTTGCACATGCACTTCCAAATCACGTTTGTGGTGAAACTCCTTATGACACATCTCACACCAGAGAACCTGGTCCCAACCTGAACCTCGATTGGCTGATCCAGACAGATGTGAGTCAGGACCAGGATCAATCGTCACTTCTCTCTTGATTTCACTTTTATCTGCAGCAAATAATTCTGTTTTGCTACTTTTTTGAGGCTGAAAGTTGCAAGTCATTTCTCTTATATCAGCAATCTCTGAAAATAAAGACCAAAAGAATTAAAAGTATCTTGAAAAAAATGTGGGTAGATATTTAATTCACCTTTTCAGACACAAATCTATAGGGCAAAATAAAGACAAGGTATAATAGTTAATCAATCAGAAATAAAGAAATAAAAACAAGAACAAGATAAAAGAAAAACTAATCAAAAAGTAATCACACATGTCAAGTATCACATACATAATAAAGATGTAAACTTATATATACAGATGATAAAAGAGGGTTGTAAATATATGTTTTCAGTGAATTTCAAAGGCAATATTTATGTATTTGAATTCAGATTTATTCAGCTACATATAGATGCTAGTTTGTTCCACTACCTTTCACCATCATTAAGGCAGTTTCCTGATTCTATTCTCCTACTTGATGAACTGGTCTAAGTGCTCTAGAGAATTAAAGTTTTCATTAAGAGGATTTTTTAAGGATCAAAATAAGGAGTAATCAAAGATACAGTATCAGGTGAGTATGTCAAGTATCATAGGATATTCCAGCTAAATTATACCAATTTCTGACAGGTCTGTAAAGAGATACAAGGTCTGATATTGTTCTGATGGAAGATGACACTCTTCCAATTGGCCAATTCTGGATGCTTTCCATTGATTGCTGCCTTTAATTAGTGCAACTGGGAGCAGTACTTGTCTGAATTCAATGTTTAATTTTGTGGAAGGAGAATACACAGTACCTTTCCAATCCCACCAGATGCACAGCATCACCTTCTTTGGATGCAAACCAGCATTTGAACTGGTTAATGTTGGTACATTTCATTTTTCACAGGCCCTTCCTTTCTCACTTCACATTGTTGTGAAAAAAAAAAGTTCAATGTTTGTTCTTACCAAAAATGCCTCACTTTTGTTGTTTTTGAGTGGACATGTGGTCCATTATATTTTTTTTGCCATTAAATTGTGAGGCACTCAAACATCAGAAAGACTCCTGGATCCAAATATTTTCAAATGCCTTACAACAAATGTGAAACATCTCTGTAATGTCTCATTTTGTGTGGTCGGGATTATTTTTAATCAGCATTTTAACCTGGTCATCATCAATGACTGCAAGCTTGTCACAATGTTCTTGGACTTCCAGATCAAAATTCCCACTTCTGAACTCTGCAAACTGCTTACTTTCTTGAAATAGAAGTGTTAAGGACAAAAATGCATCTCATTTTTCTTTATTTTCACTTTTAACATATAAACATTTAAAATTCACAATCTGCATACAAATCATATAGAAAGATATGTTGAAATGTCATCTTTTGGAATATGCAAATTTCATGAATTTCAGTCACATATGAAACAACATCACATGTTCAATTCCACCTATTGAAAAATGCTACAGACTTTTGTTCCACCCCAATACATTTTATACACATTCATGTTTATGGCAAATATTATATAAATACATGAAATTTCACAACTTAGCTTAAATGATAAATGACAATTATTATTGCCCTTTCATGTAATGATTTCAATTTGATTTACTTTTAATTCATTATTCACCTTAGCAATTCTTTAATTATTAAAATATTGTGATGTTTGTGAAGAAAAACTTTAAATTTTAAATTATAGTTGATACATTATTAAAATATATTCTATTAATTAGTTTTAGAAAAAATAAAAACATTAACAATTATTAATAAGACACTATATCCTTACTGAATGGATACCAGTTTAAAATTTAATTAGAATTAATGGAGAAAGATAAAAAAAAAAAATTACATGGTATTTAAAACATATGTCAAATTATAAATGTGCAAAGTTTCAGCTTTTAAGCATGTATAATTATTAATTTATTAAAATTTTTATGCTCTTCAAGTAACACTCTCAAATAAAGTGGAGCATTTTTCTGTTAAATATTTTTCTGTCTACTATTACATCCACATTCTACATATAAATAAAAAGACAATGCATCATGTTGTCAATCCTAGTTAGAATAGGCATGATAGTCTGAGTAGCAACCAGATGTCACAGTCTGAGTTGAAGTCATTAAGGAATCTTCCAGTGGCTAGTGTATTTCCTGTTGCACAAAAAATGTCTTCATAAGAAGAAACTAGATTTTAAAAAAAAAGAAAGAAAATTTTTGTAAAACTGCTTCTAGTTTATTAAGATTTTTTACACGTTATCCACTTTTTTCTTTGTGGAGGAGTTAAATTTTACAAGATCAAATTTTCACCCCACGATCTCAACATTCCACAATATACATTGAACTAAGCATTATAAATTAAATACAATTTTCAACACATTTTTATTGTCTTCTGTGTTTGTTTAATTATGATGAAAAGAAAATAGACTCAACACTACAGCATTGAAAATTGAAATCAGTGAGCAAAGGTAAAATTCTGCCTGAGACTATGTTCACTTGCTGAGCTGTATAGACCAGGGAGGCTTTTGATGATGTTCACTCACAAAAAAATGCTTTTAAATAAATCCTTTTGGGGATTTACTAAAAACCCCAAGTATTAACACTACTTTTTGGGGGGTTTTACTACTTCATATGGTAGGTACATTAATATTTGTGATTCTTTTTTCATTAGTCACCGCTAAAAAATGGATTGGCTTTCTTTTTAATTGTTTTAATTTTTTTTTATTTATTTAATTTTTCGTTTTATTAAAAGAGTAAACTGTTGATGTCTTACCATTTGGTAAATAAATAACATTCATCAAATATTTCATAAAATATTTTCCGTATCATTTGAACAGGTTACGTTCGAAGTAGTAGTAGTAGTAGTAGTAGTAGTAACAGCAGCATCACTAAATACATAAATATGAAACAGTAAACAATAACAGAAATGGCTCGATTTCCAAATCATCGTTAGTGTTTAAAGGCTGGTTTTTCTTTTGCAATGATCCGAACAGTTCTCAAACTTTTCCGTTCATTCATGAAAATGCATTTTTCTAGTTATTTTATTTATTTTTTATTAAATCTTGTCATTTGTTCTATCGGGCCTCATGAAACTAAAAAAAATGAACTAAAAGCCGAGTATATTAATTATTTATAAGTGTTGTAAAAAGGGTGGGTTATTATTTAATAATATGAGTAGACCACAAAATGATAACGCATGCAAATCTATAAATAAATGGAACAGTTTTTTTTTTCACTTTCAACTGGGCTCGATGGATTAAATTGCGAGTTTGTTCATATCTCACTGGTAAGGAATATTTTGTTTTCGTTTTTCTATTTCTGATAAACAATCTTTCTTTCATCATTCACATTCGGAATCAAAGAAAAATGTCTTTAAATAATTTATTCTACACAAATTCAAAACAAAGTATTCTAATTGATACCAGAGAAAAGCACGAGTCAACGTATTATTTTTTCTTGTCTTTTACATAAAACAGGTAAATACAAATAAAATGTCACAAGAAGACGATGATGAAAACTACTTACTTGGTTTCTCCATGGTCCATTTGTTTATTACAAAATTAAAATAAGCTCATCTACCTTGAAGTAATTTTAAAAGTCGGTTAAAAAGATAATAATACCCTCATTTATTAAACAATGGCCGCAATCTTTAATGATCGAAAACAAAAAGAAATAAAAAAAAAAAAAGCATAAGATTTTCCGGTGATTATAGAAAAGTAGTTCCATATCTTTAAAAAAAAATGTGATCCATTTTGATTTCAGTTACTTCGACTGAAAGTGAAATAAAAAAATTCACTTCATTCTCATGCAGTCTAACAAAAAAACCCACAAGATATTCTCGCTGGAGTTTTAACCCTCTATTTCACTTAAAAGAAGAAAGAGCTAGATTCGAAGGTTAGAATATTTTCTTGTGTTCGAGAAAAAATTACCTTCGGAATCAGTTACTGTTTTTTCTTCTTTTTTTTTTCTTTTTGTAAATTTCTACAAAGTAAATAAGTAAAAATGGCAATGGGAATTTTGCAAGAAAATAAACTAAAGCCTGGGGCTGGATGCTACAATCATTGACCTAGCTAAGAAGAGAAACAAGCTTACTGGGGTGAGTGCTGGAGCAAATTTTACCATTTCATATATGCTTTGATTCAAAAAAGCCATTCAAATCTGGCTCCTTTCACAAACCAAACACAACCCATTTACCCACCTTGCATGAAAAATCAACTTTCAATCCAGTCCAACTTTTAAAAATCATGTTTTTATTCCATTTTTATTGGCACTATTCTCATTTTGAAAGTAAAATGGAAGACAAATATTTCTATAAAGTAATTCTATTAAAATAGTTCCTAAATTCTGAACAGGGGCATGATAATCCTGGGAAGAATTGAACTAGCAGCAGCTTGCAAAGTTGATCTGCTAACCACTGTTCTATGGCAAGCACTTTTATTCAGAAAATGGATCACACTTTATCCCTAATACAAGATATGAAATGGAAATGACTTTTTGTTTTTCTCTCCTGTAAATTTTTATAGGTTTGGCTCAGTAGCTACAGTCACTTAGTAGCATTAATGATAGGTCTTTTTTTGTTGACAATGATCGGTAAGTGGTCATTAATATTAATAAGACTTTTTTGGTTTTAAATTGACCTGATTTGAACTACTTTGTCATTAAGTGTTAAATGTCTAAATATAGTCTGACAGCGTGTGAGAAAATTTATGTAAGCTGTACTAAATAAGAATAATAACAAGGCTGCATTAAGGAGTGCGCTCACACACACACACATATATATATATATATATATATATATATATATATATAAAAATTCATTATTTCCAGTTTTCAAGCCAGATGTATATTGGGACCAGTTAAGTTATGGATAAACTGTTCCAAATTTATGTTTGCTCTCTTCAAGTACTTTCAATCCATGCACATATCAATCATCACATCACAAACAAGCAAAATACAACTATCAATATGGAGTGGTAGCACCTGTTAGGGTCCCAGCTATGGGTAAATAGTGAACCCCCAAACTAAACACTATGAAAGTATAAAAATACATTCTTATAGTAAAAATACCAGCAATACATTTTTATGTGTTAAAAAAAAAAAGCAACAATACATTTTTAAAGCAACATGGCCAGCAATATCTGTAGTTCAAGGAATACAATTATATTCAAAATATATTTAGTTGAAGTCATAAAATTGTTCAAATTATTTACATTTCAGCATTAAATAACCCACAGAGGTTGATATGCCACTAAAAAAAAATCAAGCAACATAGGACAAATATTAGTAGACAATGCCAAAATACCATACAGCACACACTGCAATGAAATACTCAAAATTATTATTTAAAAAAAAACATATCAAATAAAATGTTTTATCACAGGAAATATCTTGTAATGTGTATAAAATATTTAGTATGTACAAAATAATAATATATATAAGATTTGATAAATGCTTTTTTTAGTTCAAATTAATCTTTACACATGATGTTACTTTAGTTTGCATTAAACTTTCAGCTCTGTAAAAAAATGCCAGGATGTAACCAACATAATCTTGCCTTCTACATTGATAGCATGTGGTTCTTGATTTTCTTTGTTAATTGTTAAGAAAAAGACACTTAAATCGTTAGCTCCATGAGATTAAAGTTGATGCACAGTCTGAGAAAAATGAAATATTAGCTGAGGTCAGCCTTGTATCAGCAGGTCTCTTTTTATTAGGTAATTTAGGAGAGGTGAATTTAAAAATAATGAGGAATGAAAAACAAATCCCAGGGGTTTCATTTTTTAACTCCAGTGATACATTTTTACTTAGTTAAAGTCTGAATGGCTTCTGTCTCAATGAAAGAGGGACAAAATTTCAAACCTGTCAATGGAATTATTTACAAAACAGCTTATATGTAAAAAGTTTATTCTTTTGTTTTAGGATGATACTAAAGGAGCAGATAAATAATGGGTAATTTCCTTAGTCTTTACATTTAAAAGTAAGACCATTAGAAGATTCCACCCGGCCACCAAATTCTCTCCAATCACTTTTTTGGTTTTTTTTTTAAACAAAATATGCCTACTCTCAGCTGTTAACCCAGGGCTTACAGCCACATCATGTTAAAACACCAATTCGCATATGAATGCTGAAGTTAAGCAACATATGGGTGACCACTTGGGCATTCCAGGTATTGTAAGCTCGGATGTGCAAGTGGTGTCATGGATAAGTTGTTAATCAGGGAGTTGACTTCCAATTCTATATTCACTTACCTGCAAATACCATTGGGAAAGGTATGAATCCACCTATTTCCCCCCAGCTATGAGTTAATTAGTAAGGGTTGTATACTAAATCATTTTTATCTCCTCCAAAAAAAATTCTTACCATCTAAAAAAATATTTTCTGGCTTTAAATGACCTGGAAAGGGTTGTAAGGCATAGAAAATAAATCAATCAAAATTCCTGACTAAGGACTGAATTCTGGTGAGAAGCCATTATCAAGTATTAACTATCCTACATATCCTCATAATATTCACTTACAATGATACATTAAGTAACTTTCTACATTGAGTGACTCTTGGATCTTATGTTTGATGAACAATAGTATTTAAAAAAAAAATAAAAATGTCTCACTATGGCACAGTCAGTCTTATTTCTCAAAGTAAATTCAATTCTAATTGACAACCACATTTCTGTCTTTGTGCAAGACTGTACTTAGTTAAGTAAACACCTTTTTGTTTCACATAAGACTGGCTGGGATGATTATTTTTTATGGAAAAAAGTCCACCTGAGAAACCCTTTTTCTAACCACTTCTTTTATCCAATATTCAGGAAATATTCTCCCAGTTTTTTGGGGTTTTTTTGCTTCACATCATATTTGTTTTTTTGTTTTTTCAGTGAAGTGACAGTGGCAGCATATTTTCTTAAATCCTTTGCAATGAATTGATTTTCCCATGTGAGTCTTTAAATATATTTTTATCATATTCTTATAGTTTACTGATCTGTGCAACCATACACTACAATGCTCTGATCCCTTTTTGAGTCTTTTCTAGACTTCACAGGGATGATGCTTTTTCACATTTATTCAGTTTATCAGTGTCATGGTGTCACCAGTGCAAGTGAGATAACTAGATTTATCCCCCTTGTACTATCAGCATTAAAAGTTACAAAAGACAAAAATATATAAATTCACTTGATGTATATTACATGTTAAGATTACAAGATATTATTTGATGTAAAAAATTTATTCTAAAAATCTTTGAACTTTCAAGTAATAATCATTCCTACTATTAACAATAGACATTTACAGAGAAACCCTCTGTGGGGGAGTGTGATGCATATTATATATATATATATATATATATATATATATAGAGAGAGAGAGAGAGAGCTATTTACTAAACTTAGTTTGGCACAAGGCTATATGAGATATTACCTCATGAATATCAGACTCACCACTTGTGAAACAGTTTTCATAGCAAATTTATTAACCATTGTGCTACAGTAGACACCCTATAGTGTAGTAGCATTCAGGCCTAAAAGCTACGCTTTCTGCTTACAGATAGTGGGCTGGAAGGACTTAATATATATAGTTATTATGGTCTTTGGGTGAAAAATTGAATAAAACATCCTCAGTACCATAACATATCCTGGGTATAGGCAGAATCACTGACCCAGATGTATTACAGTACCTATATAAATTATCATAATTTGCTATTACAGTGTAATTAAAAAGTAACTCCTTATTTTATGTATGAGTGACCAGCCAGGAATCCTGACTTAACACCCTGTGACTTTTACTTTTTCTTTGGGGTTGGTTAAAGGAGCAAGTCTACTATATCAGACCAAGACTTTAGAAAACCTTGCAGAGTGAATACAAGAAGTTATGTCTTTCATACAACAAGAGTTCCTGGTGAAATCAGTTTACACAATTCCTTGCTGGTTCGAGAAGCTGGTAGCAAAATCTGGTGCCCATATCAAATTTTAAATAAAGCCTCATACTAAATGCTTTCCTCTCATATCCATTTCTTGTAAAAATTATAGTTAATGAATAAATTATAAGTATTTTAAAATGGGGAGTTACTTTTCAATTATCCTGTAAATTTTATAAATTAGTACAGTACCTTTTCTTTTCTTTTTTCTAAAAAAAAAAAAGGATTTTTTTTTTTCATAGAAAATTCTAAAAAGAAAATGTTAAAAAAACTTCTTTTCATGTTTTTTTTGTTTGTTTATTATTTTGCAAATTCAGAAAAATGTAAGCAGAACTATTTTCTTAATTGCTTGTAAGCAAAACCTCTGACAGAATCCACATTCCCAAGCCAACTGAAGATTGTCAGAATTTTTATTTAAAGCAATTGATATAACATACTGTGAACACATTTGATTGTATTCATTTTAAATATTTACAAGTCTGGACTAAATTTCTGGGATGATGTGCTATTATTTATATGTGGACTATTGTCTTCATTTTTGTTGTTGTTATAACAGCATTTCAGCCCTTGTGCTCTTTGGACTTGTCAATCCAGGTAACATTTAACAAGCAATAATTGGTCAATACTGAAAAAGGACATGAACACTCTACTCCCGATAGATTAAATAAAGTGTTCAGTTTGAAATTACCTGAAAGTTACCTGGATCAACAAGTACCTGATGAATTCCAGATAGTGCAATGGCTGAAATGTTGATAACAACATTCAAGACAATAGTTTGCATGTAAATAAGTCTAGATGAGTATTTAATAAGACCATCAAATGAAAACCATTACTACAATAGTGGTCTTTGCTAGACTAAGCTTAGTAAATAACAAAAAAAATGCCAGTTTAACCATAAAGCAGTGGTTCACAATCCTACTTTTCAGATCATTACACTGATCCTCTCTTGGTACCTGACACTTTTAAGTTTGTGCCAAATTAAGCTAAGCTTAGTAAATTCCTATTGTTATTTACTAAGTGTAACTCACTTTCACCACAGGTATGGGGCAACCTGTAAGAATTGAAATTCAGCACTAATAATTTGCAAGATTAGCTTTTAATTATTACATTAGGATGAAGCATCCTTGTAAATAGGCAAAAAAACAAAAACAGTTATATTAAAATAATTTATTTCATAATAAAATAAGTCTCTTAAAGCAGTTTACATCTGTAGTTTTGGTATTTGTAAAAAAAAAAAAAAAAAAAAAGAAGAAAAGGCAACATTAAGATTTTGTATTTTATTCAAGTTCAACATCAACTTGATCTTCAGCTCCAAAAGGGGCTGAAATGTCTTGTTCTTGTCCTCAGGTAAGGCAGGACATAAAATTGATACATCTCTGTCTGGTTTCTGAAGATTTCAATTCCAAGGAAAGGAAAAGATTGGGATCACTCTTACATTATATTTAACCTCATGGGAAGACAAATGGATAACCAGCCTGATCTTTTGCTTTTTAGAGCTGGTATCAGCTTTGTTCTTGTCTTCCAGCCAAACTAAACACAATATTGATACAAATGTGCCTAATCCCTAGAGATTCCAACTCCAGATTGTCATGTCCTTATTACACTGAAAAGAAGGGTTGAAGATCACCCAGATGCCTTTGCAGCATCAGCAAATTTTGCCTCTACCAACACCAGTTTGGATCCTCTCATTAAACACAACCTTGCATTGTAATTGCTATCATGATAAGATTAATAGATCCTTTTTTTCCTTTGTTTCTTCTTGATAAATAGATTTTGCACTTAACATAAAACATCACAATGTCAATCTCATATGTCAGAATTGTCTCCACATGGTACATATTTTATCTCTACCAACACATTTGGAGCTTCATATTAAACTTAACTTTGCATTGTATTTGCTATCATGAGAAGCCAAATAAATAACAACATCCTTATTCTGCTTTTTGATAAGCAAGCTCTGCACTTGTCATAAAACATCACAATGTCAATCTCGTGATACACTGAAGATCACAAATCAGTTTGTTGTCCTCAATAAGAACCGTATCATTTAGAACAAACACTACCACACAAAACATTGGTATCTGCATATTTCCTTAAATGAACTTAGATGCATTTTTTTTAAATCATTTCACCCCAAGAAAGGCAATAAAATCACTAAGACACATGGGGTTACTGAGTGAATGAATATGAGAAAAAGAAAAACATTAAGGAGATAGAACAATAAAGAACAGGAATTAAGACAGAAGATAATGATTGAGATTGCATTTACATTTTTGATTGGAAAGTGAGAAATGAAAGACCAGAAACCGTTAGTATAGAACTTAAGGTTACATCTAGCAATTTAAAGTGCACTTAAATGTTCCATCTTCGGTTTCAAAATTTCCAGAAAAGAAGCTGATACACCATTTCTCTATAGGCACTTGTCACCCAGTATTTTCATCATGCACTTGTGAGTTTTCTTCTGTAGAAACAGGAATTTCACAACAACCCAAAGTTCAACACTTTCTCTTAACATGTTTCTGTGAATCATCTGAAACAAATACACAAAGAAGTGCAAGCCCCCCCCTTCCCCACAATTGGCACTTTACAAAATAAGAAAACAATTAAGTTACAGTGACAAAATAATACTCAGCTTTTGGGAAGTGGATCAGGCCAAGAACATTCCAGCAGTCCATTGGAAGTACTTGATCTCAAATTAAATAAAATTCTTAGTTGATAATAATAACCATAACTACTATTAGGAAACAAAATTTTGCATTTTGTTTTACCATACTGTATGTTAATTTATCTAAGGCATCATTTGTCAAACTTTAGCACCTTTTGAAACAGCCATGATAGTACTTAAACACTAGTTAATAAAGACCAAAGAAATAACATCAAATACAATACACTATTTTATCCTTCATTTGTGGAAGGAAAGTACCATTTTTGCATTTAGTAATGCTCAGATATAAAACATGTACAATGAAAACTGAATCTTCTGTTTGAATTTCTTGGATAAGGAATAATTTACATAATTACATTTGGACTATTTTCTTCATCTTTGTTGTTATTGTTCTCATTCCACTGTCCACATCTATTGTCCTGTAGTCTAATGATTGAAAGTACTGGTTTGTGAATTTGGTGACATAAAAATCATGAGTTCGATCCCTGAGCAGGGTAGTTCAGACTTAGACTCAATGGAAAGAGGGCAAGCAATAAACGAGCAGTACTAAATAAGAACGCAACAAAACATCCCAAGACAAAGACAGCGAAATGAGAACAATCTACCCGCTCCCCAATAGATTAAATTCCCCAAAGGTTACCTAAATCAACAAGCAACTTAAGGCCAAAGATGTGATGATAATCATAAAGATGGAGACAATAGTATGAATGTAAAAAAAACAAAACAACAAAAAAAACTAAAGAGTTGTAATTGTTTTCCCAGAAACTAGGAAAAAAGTTTTGAATACCATGGGAGTTAAAATTCAACAAAACTTTGATTTATTTCAACTAGTTATCTCATAATAGTTGGAAGTTGTCTGAATTTCTTAGATGAAGCATTGCCATTAGTATTAATTTTTGTCTAATTTTTTTTTTTTTAATTTCTGATGTTTAAAGAAAATAAATTTAACTAAGAGTACCCATGAAAAGTTTTTAAAAGTTCTCCTGCCAACATTATGATTTTTAGAAATGCCAATGACTGGCCTACAGAAGAATGCCACAAATGTGGGGAACCCAGTTAGAAGCAAAATCACTACAATTAATATGTAAATGAGGACTATGGTCAGGTGCCAATTAGAATTTTATACTAATCCAAACTTAGACTGAGACAAGGCCACATATATAAACCACCCCATGAGACTTCAACACATTTCAAAAGAGAATAGCTTTACAAGAAAAGCTTGCTAAGTATCATGGGTTGATTCATGCCATTGTAGTTGACTGTGTTGCTTATAATCTGCCATCATTCACTGAATGTTGATGCTTGCCTATCTATATAACTGGAGAGCTGCTGCTGCTCCAGGTATTTTGTTATTGTGATTTGCTTCTCTAGGTGATTAAGGTTTTGTCTGGCTCCTACCTATTGATCTATCTTGCTCAGAGATAAATGCCCATCAGCTATCCAGGTCTTAGAAGCACACAAACCACTATCCCACATTAAGGTACTTACTCATGGAGTGGAAACACTCCATGATAAATCTTGTACAAATTTCCAAGAGGAAGCATTGTCATTATTCTTTTCTGATGAAATTTTCTTTTATTTTTTGTTGTTTTTTATTGCAATATATTTCATCTTAGAAATTCAAACAACTGAAAACAATTATGTCTATTGCTACTCTTGATTACAAATAAGCAACAGAAATAAGATGAAAGAAAAACTATTCAAAACTTAATACTGATAACACTGCCTCGTGTAAGAACATTGAAAAACTGAAAATAAACCTTAAATGAGAGCATACTTCGAATAAATTCATGGATGCTAGTATATTTTGTACTGAGCATAAAAGGTTAGACATAACATCTTTGACTAGTGTGAATAACGTATGTATACTTTTTTCATTTAATGTTCAACATAAGTTGGCTTTACAACATTTCAGCCATTGTGAGGCTATTTAATACTGAATTTTCTTTGTGGCACCAAGTAAGGACCAAACAATATAAGATATGAGCTGATTTGAAATATTAACTTGCATTACTCATGTGCCTTCATGTGCTTTTTGAGGTGCATATTCTGGATGAAGGTTTTTCCACACAGAGTGCAGCAAAAAGGTTTTTCTTCAGTGTGAATCTGTACATGCCTGCGCAAGTTTGTCCTGTATGTGAAGGTTTTAGGACAGAAATCACAATGAAATAACTTTTTGCCAGCGTGCATATTGTAATGTTCTTTCAGATAGGCCTGACGGGAAAAATATTTGAAACAAACATTGCACTTGTAAGGCTTCTCACCAGTGTGTGTTTGCTTGTGCTTTTGAAGGTGACTTTTTTGAGTAAAGCGATTTCCACAGATTTCACAAGGGAATGGTTTCTCTCCTGTGTGTGTTCTCATGTGCATTTTCAGAGCTGCCTTCCACACAAAGCCAACACCACATACATTACAATGGAATGGCTTTTCACCAGTGTGAATTTTCCTGTGTTCAGTCAGGTTATACTTATTTGAGAAACTTTTGCCACACATCTCACAAGTGAAAGCTGTGTTATTCTGATGCAAGATTAAGTGGTCTTTCAGATAAGAATTTCGGGAAAAATTCTTACAACAGATCTCACACTGGTACAGTTTTTCTCCTGTATGTGTTCTCATGTGCTGTTTCAGATAGTGCCTTTGAGAGAAACTCATTCCACACACTTGACAGGCAAAAGGCTTCTCTCCAGTGTGGGACCTAAGATGAGCTTTCAAGTATGAGTTCCGAGAATATTTTGCTCCACAAAGTTCACAGTAGAATGGTTTCACACCTGTGTGGGTATTTTTGTGATTTCTAAGCTGAGCCTTCAATGTGAAGTGCTTTCCACATACCTCACATCCAAATGGCTTCTCTCCAGTGTGCGTCTTCTGATGTAGTTTTAAGGATGAACTCTGTGAGTAAGACTTTCCACATATATCACATTGGTAAGGTTTTTCTCCAGTATGTACTCGATAATGTTGCTTTAAATGTGAAGAACATGAAAAGCTTGTTCCACAAGTTACACAGGGAAATGGTTTCTCTCCAGTATGAACTCGTACATGTTGTTGAAGATGCAAACTTTGAAGAAAACCAGTACCACAAAGTTCGCATGTAAATGGTTTTGTTTCCTTATGCAATTTCATGTGTTGCTTGAGACTTGATCTCTTGCTGAAAGTTTTTCCACACACTGCACAGTTCAGGAGTTTTCCTTCAGTATTACTTTTTATATGTTCACTGATAATTTTTTCATCAACAATTTCTGTCTTAGATATTTCACAATTAAAATATTTCTCTTCTGGAAGGTCGTCCATTGTTTTATCAAGAAAAAATTTTAACAAGAAATCTGTGAGCAAGCACTAATTGAACCAATTACATTCATTTGGGTACTGTTTTCCTATGAGAAGAGCTGCAAGTATTATTATAATGTTGACAGCCTGAAAAATATGAAGAAAAAAAAATTCATTCTATGATAACAGTGAGCTTACTTTTAAAATCAATTTACCTTAAGTTTTGTTAAATTTGGCATTTTTTTAAAAAAAGAAAATGAAATATAATGCTATGATGAGCTCTCTACTCTTTCAATTTGATTTACACAATATTTTAGTATTTTTTTATATTGAGGTCCCTTTAAACCCAATCTTTTTAAATACAAAATCAGTTATTTTTTCTCTTTGAAGAATAGTATTATGCAAATGTATAAATAGTGTAATGAATATTTGTGCAGAAAATGGTCCCAGCAAACTGCATTGAATTCTGTGCTAGTCTGTTGCATTCACTTTTGTATGAATGCACTTAGGAAAGGCATGAATCTTTCTCCCTCTGCCACCTATTGGTTAAATAGCAGGGAAAACTGAATTCTCCAGCCTTGGGTAGCAACCAGTCTATGAGAAACAAACTCTAAATACCCTAAAAACGACACTGGTCCAGACAAAATTCCAGTGGTTGTCCTTAAGAACATCAACCCAGAATTATCCTCAATCCTAGCAAAGTTATTCAACCACTGCTTGAAGGATAAGTCTTTCCCAAGCCTGTGAAATGTTTTCAAAAATGCGGGTGTGTGATCTCCCCGCTGTCAATACAGACTCATCAGTTTCCTCAGTATCATCAACAAGCTCTTTAAAGGCCATAATCAATAAGAAGGTTGTCAAGCACCTAGAAAAGAACAACCTCTTCAACAATGAGCAGTATGGGTTTTAGTCAGCCCAATCCACTGCAGATGCCCTAACTACCATCTCACAGAATCACTGAGGCTCTTGACAACAAACACCCCTCAAGGACCATAACACTAGATATCTCTTTGAAAAAAGCTTACTACACAAGCTCTACAGTTATGGAATCACCAGAAAGGTCTTCTTGATCTTAAAATCATTACTAACAAGTAGGTTGATGAAGGTAGTTATCAATGGCCACTCCTCTGGAGCCCTAGAGGTTAACGCAGGCGTCCACCAGGGATCACTTCTCAAACCAACCCTCTTTTTGATCTTCATAAATAATCTACCTAAGAATATACTCAGATCGTTTGTAAACATCTATGCCGATGACATGACTATATACGGGCACACCTCTGAAACTCACGATGGTCATAGACTGGTGACTGATCTCTATTCTGACCTTAAACAAGCTACCCAACTGGCTGGTTACATTCAATACCTCAAAGACCAAGTTAGTTACATTCCATCATTGCCAATCTGACTCTGAACTACCACCAATCAGGATGAACAAAGATCCTCTGTGTCTTGAAAGACTATTGGGTCTCAAACTCTCACCTGACCTGAAGTGGAACTCGTACATATGCTCCATTGCTAAGGATGCATGTAAAAATGGTCAGCTCTCTGTACCACTCCAATAAGTACCTGACTCCTCTTGCTATCTGCTAACTTCAGGCCAAAAATGGGGTGCTGTTGTCATATTTGGGAAGGTGCTGCCCAGACCTCACTCTCCAGCTTTGATAGAGTTCAAAAGTGTCTCTGAGCCCTTGTGGATGATGAATTATTCTCCACCCTTCAACCTCTCTCCCACAGGCAGGATGTGGCAAACCTCTCGCTGCTCTACCGCTATTTCCACGGAAGGTGCTTGGATAAACTACATTCCCTGGTCCAGCCATGGCAAAACTTCACAGCAAGAACACACCATGCCATCCACATTCCCTCCATATTCCATCAGTGAGAAGTAAGTTCCACTCAAGCAGCTTCTTCCTGCAAACCACTGCCCTGTGGAAGCGACTCACACGAAGATGTTTCCCCAATCACTACAATCTTAACAGTTAACTCTGGCCTTGAACAGGTTATCTTCCACTCCTATACACACAAATGGCCCCCAAACTTAACACTCTACCTCGAGTGGCCCCTGAGCCTTGTAAAGGGTGAACCTTGGTGTAATTTGACATGCTATGTCTTTTTGAACAGATAACAGTTACACTACCCCCACACATACAATAGGGAAATGGTCTTATCAGGGCTCAGGAATAATGTCCTGGGCATCATAGAACATTAGTTTAGGACAATACAAAATTTTTAATTAAAATTCTGTTACATTTATTCTAAAAGCAACTAATTTCTTAAAATTAAAATAAAATTTTACTTCTCACAAATAACGGTGAGCTTTTATTAAATGGAATACACACACAAATCTTAACCTTCTTTTTGAACTGGTGAATGAAATCCGACTTTTAGATATTTGTATTATTTATCTCTAAATGTGAAAAACGTTAGGACCTAATTGTAAGAACTAATTTTGATTTAAGTAACAAAGCAAGAAAATTATAGTTTTCTGTCAATTCTTAGTTTTAAAACAATTGAAGCTACATTTGCTTTTTGCTTATCAGAAACTAATACAAAGATTTTTTTTAAAAATGTGAAACAAAAAAATTTCAACATGAATCCGGCTATCAAACAAAGTCTTTGACAAAGACTAATAACAAATTTTAAAATAAACTTTTGAAGTGTTCTAATATTGTTTATATAAAAAATGAACGCATAGATAGAGCACAATACTTAAGTTACTGTAGGCATGAAAAATAAGAGCATTTCCATTTTAAAAATAAAATTATTCAAAGTTTAACCAAAATGTTTAAATGAAAAAAATAATTTTAAAACAAAAAAAGTGACAGTAAAAATTAACTCGTTGGTTTTTGTACGTATTAATTTTTTTTTCCATTTATTACCTAAATATTTTAATGCTACCTACAAATAACTCTATATAATAACAAAGTTAAAAATTAAAGTTAGCACAACAATGTAAAAATCAACATTTTGATTTCAAGATAAAAGTTAGTTTATGGAAATGGTTCTGGAATGATGGTGAACTAAAAAGTTAGTCTGGAGCCTTGGGTTTTATAATGCCATTTAAATATGACCATGTGCACGCTGGAATAAACATTTATAAACTTATTAATAAGTTTAAAAATCTTTCTTTTTATCATCTCTCACTTTCTTTAGTTATCAAGTCTACAGTACACTGATCCTAGAGAGAGTTGCCAATTCATATGTAAACAATCTGTTTTTTTGTTTTTGTTTTTGTTTTGTGTACTACTACTAGTCATTAAAAAAATATTTATATGGCTGATTAATTAGTGATTCCATAAAAAAAGTAATAATAATTAAGAGGAGGGTTGTTCTAAAAAAAAATAATGCATAACATGAAAAGTTTGAAAACTGTACATGAAGAAACGTAAACGTAAAAAAACTAATTTTTTTTTAGTTTTACATTTTTACCTTTCTTCATGTGTTTTAGTAAAAAACAAAATACGAAATAATTTTCAATTTTATGACAAGAAATTTTCTTTTTTACTCAATGAATTAAAAAACTAAAAGTACAAAAAAAGTATCTTTTCGGAATTTCTAAAGCTTAGGTTTTTCTAAAATTAAAAATATGATTATGTTAACATTTTAGTACATGATTTTGTATTTTATTCAGTAAACCAAAAGTTAAAACTACTTAAAAATGCAAACGTTCAATGTAAAAATCAAATTTTACAACGTGGAAACTTTATTTTTGTTACTAACTGTAACAACGTATGTGTCTGTACTGTAGTGTAACATTTCTCAAATACATTTTTTTTTTTTCAAATATTTATTTACAAACTTTTGTTAAGCGTGACACATGTCATATGGCCACAATCCGGTATCAGCGAGTATCGAACTCGTTACCAATATCTTGCAGTTGCATTGATTCTCTCTAGCAGGCGCCCTCGCTGAGTTTTATGCAATAAATTTGAACTCGTCAAACAAAAAAAGTTAACAATATATATTTTTTGTTAAAAAAAATTCTTTTTTTGTTGTTTTTAATACAACACGCATGAAACTAACAAATATTGAAACTTACCGCTTCTACTTTTTTAAAATTTTTGATGAATATAAACAAACTTAAACTTTTTGTTTTGGAGCAGCTTGCTTTCCAAAGAGCCGAACTTCCTCCGGCAAACTGTTACAGACGGAACTCTTTAATAAGCGAAGAAAAGAAACCGCAAACGTTTTTAACCGGTGTAAATTAAACATAAAGGTATTTTGTATTTTTTTGCTTAAAATTGTCAGGTTTATTCCGATGAAGATGTCGACGAAAGCAATTCCGGAAATATTTTAAAAGATTGCTGATGTTCAAATTCTTAAAAAAAAAAAAAAAAAAAATTATTATTCGGTCAGCTGTGAAGAATAGGACCACTGCCTCACAGTGCTAGATGCAGTTGCTGTGGTTTCCGTAGCAATTTTAGCTTTTTTTTAAAGTTTTTACGGGGTTGATTTTCTAGCCTTACGTTCAATTAGTTTTGAATTCAGATTTGTCCTTTCCCTAGACTTGTAACTGACGTTAGAGGGGCCATCTTATTAAAAATAGTTCAAAGAATTCATAACTGCCAATTTGCGAAAGTGAACGCACCTGCCTCGGACGGAATTTGGATTTGGATTGCCTACTTTCCGCGCGGATAACCGCTATGCTACACAGTACTCGCTATTTTTTGTGAATTTACTGAAAAATGAAGATTATAGTTTCCCCATTTATTTTTCCGTTCAGCTTTAAGAGGGGGAGATGAATGTCTTGCTTTTACAAACAACATAATTCTCCGTTCCTAAAAACAAGAAAATCAAGTGATACAAGAAAAATGAGACAATATAAGTTTCTTGTAAAAAAATAAAAAAAAATAATTGTCATAAAAACCTCCCCCATCCATTAAAAATTCATTAATATGTGCCATCCATTAAAAATTCACTAATATGTGCCATTATTTTATGATAGAAAAAGGATTATCAGAAACAAGATAAGAAAATTTTTGAATCTGTCAATCATTGGGACGGTCCGCTATTTTTATCGACTATTTACACATTTAAGAGAAACCTGTCGTTCGTTTGAGCATTATATTAAAAAATAAAATAAAAATTAAAAAAAAAGACACTCTAACCCACTTTGTCATAAAAGTTATTTCATTTTTTCATGATAAATTAGGTAAGTCGATATCTGTTTCTCAAAAATGCAAGTCCAAATAAGTGATCAACTTAATTTTCGTCATATTTTTGATAAATCAGTTTTTCCCCACTCCAATATTTCTCTCTCTCTCTCTATCTTTAATTAATTGTATGTATGACCTTACTGGTTGAGTGCATTTCTCAATCAGATGTGGTCCTGTAAATATCGCAGGACTACTCTGTTAATAAAAACAAATGAGTCAAAATATGTGGAAGATCTACATGGATCTATTTGTGTGACTTTGGAAATCAAAGATTGAGTTAAGTAGAGTTGCAGGAGAGGACAGATGACATAGACTACCAAATTCCTGGTGTCCATATAATTCATCTGGAGAAATAATAATAATACTTACTCACTGTATCAATTATTTTGCTTTCATAGGTTATTTTTCATCACTTTGATTTTAAATGTTCCACAGGCATCTCCCAATGCTCTCTCCTCAGTCATAATCTGTCTAGGAATATTCTCAGATCATTAGTAAATATCTCTGCAGATGATACCAGAGTTTATTGGTGCATCTCCCAAAGGCAAGATGATAAGGGCCTGACTGAGCCATAACAACTCAATTGAGGGAGTGAGGAACTTGCTTGTAACTATTAATACCTCTAAAACAAAGCTAGTAACTTTTTCTCATCACCAAGCAGTCCCTGAATTTTCTCCAGTCATTAGGAATGATTGCACTCTCAATGAGGTTCTTTGCTTTACACATCTGTTGAAATGTTCACCCTAGACCTCCAGTGGAAATCATATATTTACTAAAGATGCTGGAATAATGGTTGTCTCATGAAAATATCTGTCATGCTTTATCTTTAAGAGAGGCAGATCGGATCAGAAATGGAGTATTGCTGTCATATCTGGGCTGGAGCTGCCAAATCCTCTCTTTCCAGCCTTGACAGAGTACAAAAGTGTTTATGAGCAATGTAGAATTTGACTGGAATTGCACACTTTATAATAAAAGCATGAAACTTAGCATGACGATACTTTAGGATTAATATGGGCTTAATTTTGTCCTTCAGCATTTCTATAAGAAATATGAGGTTTGATCAAAAAGTATTGGGACTGTTGCTATGGTAACAGAGCTAAAGTATACAGAGTTAAAGTATACAGAGTTCATGCTTGCCTCCTTTGTTTATAGCAGTACTTGGAAGGAAAGTGTGTAGAGTGTGGTCATCTCACTACACACCATAGAGATTCCATCAGTGACCATGGCTTGTGCAGCAGTTTTTGGCCAAGCCCAATATTACCCAGATCTGACAACCACCATATTCCCCAGACCTCACCTCTTGCAACATTTTCCTCTTTCCAGAAATCAAATCCTACTTGAAAGGAACAAGATTTCAAAATATCAAGGAAATCAAAGACAATGTGATGAAGAAAGGAGTTTCAGGAATGCTTCCATCAGTGTAAACAAAACTGAATAAAGTGTGTGGTTTCAGAAGGGGGTTGTTTCAAAGGAGATTAAATGCCAAATTGATGTGTTGTAGTTTTATTTTTATAGCACCAGTCCCAAAACTTTTTGAATTTAATCTTCATGAAACCTTACTGTATTGAGGCATTTAACAGTTGTCTGCTTCAAAATATTTTTGAATGTAATCTCAGCAGCACATTAGGGCAAATAAAATTCCATCTTAGTTGATAAATCATAACAGCACGTTAATGCAAATCCATCAGCTTGGGTCATGCCTAACTTTTTCACAATTCTTATCAGCAGTACATCATTGCTTTTTTATCTTTTAAAATTTATGAACATGTTAGAACCTACATCATGACAAAATCCTTTAGCCACACTGATGTAGATCTAATTCTGGCCATCCTAGTTGAAGCAGCAGGAGCAATTTTCTCATCTGTCTTGATATTTGAAGCATGCTTCATCAGATCTCAAGCGAAGGTAGGAGATACTGTCTTGGTTTGGCAAGTGGCTGAGATGTATGTTGAAGGTGGGGGAGGTGCATAAAGGATTGGGTCAAGAGTGAGATGGGCCATCACCAAAACAATGCAGTAGTTAAGTTCACACAGTTCATAAATGTTAAATTTCTTTATGTGAGCCTCATTTCTCATCCTAGAATAACCATGTGTTTTTTTCACAATAGATGAATTTCCTTGCTTACCAACAACTTAAGAAGTTTAAGTTCCCAATGAAAGTTTTGCTAGTTTTTTTGTAAATTCCAACACAATGTTTCTCATCTTTATTCCATGATCTTTGGCTTTTCTACTCTGATTAGCAGTCATGTTGCATTTCTGTTTTTGTAGAATATTGCTGTCATTAGTTTTTCCAAACTTAACTGACAATTCCACAAAACAGAAGCTTATCTTGAAGTTTACAATTTGTGAGCAGTCTTACTGGGGATTCTCCAATTATTCTGCGTAGAATGATACAAGACTAGAACCAATTACTTCTTAATTCCACTTTTTCTTTCATTTTATGTGATCTATTGAAATTTCTTCTGTTGAATTGATCAATTTTTCCATTAGACTGAGATCAATATGGCATGTTTTAATACCATTAATGCTCACTGTAAAATTTGATATTAATTATAAAAATTAAACTAAATATCTGGTATTGTAGGTTTATAAGAAAAATATGGTATTATAGGTTTATAAAAATTCCAATATTGATTATATGATTTTATAAATAAAATATGTGATATAAGTTTCTAAAAATCTGGTATTATAATTTATAAAAACTAGTTATTAATTATATATAGGTTTCTATCTCTAACCCATTAATGCCTATCATCTAATTTTGGGACAATAAGTTAACTAAACTATAAAAAGTAAGATATTTATAAAATTGCTGTCCATTGTCACTTTTTACATACTTAGTCTACCCATGAATTGACCATCATTTCCAGGGAGTCAGTTATACTTTTAGAATTTGTGGTTCTCATATGACCACCTTTAGGCCACTTGAGGTAATAGTCAATAAATAGTTTCCTTCAGAGCTGGTCAATGATGATTCATAGATCTGTGGTTGATGAAGAATGGCATGCTTATCAGTTCTTCTGGTGGAGCATTTCTGCCAATCACCTGTCATGGGTGACTCTGTCATTTTATCCATTTCAGGCCACCAAACATTGGACTACAGACAATTTTTAGTTTTTGTTATTTCTTATTAGAGCAATAAGAAATAACAAAAACTAAAAATTGTCTGTAGTCCAATGTTGGACTACAGGAGCTAATTTAATGATTTATGATTCTACTTACACATATGACTATTTGACTAGCTGTCCAGATTTTATGCTTGATATAGAGTACACCTGAAATAGATTCAACCATTTGTGAATACAATTTGATTAAGTTTAAAGATTAGTTGGAAGAGCATATTTTAAAGCTTTTCTCCCATCTCATGAGGAATGAGTAAAGGAGATACAGAATTCTTAATGATAATGTCAATGTAAATAAAGGGTCCCATGCAACAATATCTTAGTCAATTAAAGCATTGGTTCATGAGTTTGGTGACTTAGTAATTGTGAGTTCAACCTTGGAATGGATAATGCAAACTTAGATGCAGTGGAAAAAGAGTAAACAATAACTAAGTAGTACTAGATGTTCCTAGACTGAAGGGTAGAGGTCCTGTTCATAATATAACTATGATGTCAAATCAATCTCTGAGTTCATAAAGAGTTATTTGTACTTTGTTTTTATTTACAAATATCAAGTTTGAAATTGTCCTTAGGTCGCTGACAACTGCGTACTGTTACAAACAGAGAAAAAAGGACCTCATTAGAATGCAATTCTTAATGACATAAGCACAGTTTTAGACTTGATATTTGTAAATAAAAACAGATAACTCTTTATGAAATCAGGAATAAATTTGACACTGTAGTTGTATTATAAACAGGGCCTCCCTTCTAAAATGATAAAAAATCAAAAAATTTTTTTTTATTTTGGTAAATGTTGTGGCTTGAAGTTCATTTTTAGACCAGTTAATTTAAGTATTGCCTTCTGAAATCTGAAAGTGTTGTAATTAACTAGAGTATGAACTGGGCCAGTCTTTGGAAACTGCAAGGCATCTGTTAGTGGAGCAGTATTCACTACGTGGTGTAATGGTTAGCAGGCTTGCCTCATTAGATCAATTATGACTGAGTAGTGAGTTTGATCCTCATTGAGTGCTCCATACTTTCAGTCTTGTGCTACATCTAAGCTATGCTTAATAAATCATGATACTATCTTCTATTCCCACTATTCGGAACAAATAGAGATTGTCATTGGTGTCACTATCTGTGTCATCGTTTTTCGTTTTTTTTTCTTTTCTCTGTACTGCATTGAACTCCTTTACATGTATAAAATTAGTCATCATCTTGACTGTGACTGAAACCTATTCGAGCCAATATTTTTGGAAAGTAGTGGGTGGGTAGAAGCCATTCAGGAGGCACAGCTCACTACTGCAGAGGTAGCTCAGTAATTTTTTACCACAATTTACTACTATTTCTTTGTGCAATCTATTAAAGAAAGGCCACGAAGAGCATATAGCAACTCTTCCAGAGGAAGATTGTCAACATAGCTTTGAGGATTGACATATCAAAGGAAAGTAGCAAGTCCCTAATTTTTTCCTGGGCTCTCATATTTTGAGCTTGAACCTAACATACGATTTCTCTTTGCACAACTTGAGGACACACTGACCAAACTGAATCCTTGGTTCTTTAGGTTCAATCATTGTTGCTGGATACCAGTTCCTATTAGAGATATGTGCAGCCTTAGACTTATCCCACTGTTGATAGAGAGGTTAGAAATGGAAAGTCCACCAGAGTTAAATCCAAAACAAAATTCTTGTTGATTGCCATTGATCATGGCCATGAAAACAATAAATACTCATTTGTTTCCAGTTTTGTTTGATCATTAATACATAAAAATTACGATTATTATTTACCATATATACAACTTCATTTTCTCATTCATTCTTGGCATTGTTGAAAACTAAAAGCTTTGTGAACTCAAAGTTAATAGAATATTTGTAATCACTCTAAATATTAATATTACACGTTCTAACTGCAGGCCTTCCATTTCTCTGACCCATCTAACCTGTCTACTTTTCACAAAACAATCATATAGCCCTTCATACATCAAACACTAAAAAGAAAAATCTTTATAATAAAGCACTCTTGTTCCCATGAAAATCCTACAGGCATACACAGTAATTTACATTCCTGGAAAACTATATTTACACCAATGTAAAAAGGTGGACATGAAGTATTATGTTTGTAGTACAGAATTTACATTTTTTTTTTAATACTAAATTTCACCTGATATAAAGCTCAAGAGCCTCTGAAGGTAGAGAATTACAGTCAGAATGGTAATACTGAACAAGATTTTTGATAGGAATGAGAGAAAATTTTGTGGGAAGTAAAGATTATAAGGATAAGGAGAAAAGATGATGAAAGAGGATCAAGATTGAAGTGTTCAAGGAAGCCATTCCCCAAAGTAGCTCTGTGGCACTATTTTGGTTGCTGGTAAATATGCATGAGGTTTTTGAATGGCAAGATCAACATACTGATAAAACTATCCTGTACTCAGAAAATCAAAAATTCTAAAATGTACCAGATGACCGACTAGCAGCAACACTTAATTTTTATAACAGGCAATATGCTGACAATTGATTAAGATTGTTATCTTAAACAACACTTAATTTTTATAACAGGCAATATGCTGACAATTGCTAAGATTGTTATTCATGGAACCAAGGTGAAGAGAGTTTTGATGAAAGGGGATTAAGACTGAAGTGTTCAAGGAAGCAGTTCCCCAAAGTAGCTTTGTGGCACTATTTTGGTTGCTGGTAAATATGCATGAGGTTTTTGAATGGCAAGATCAACATACTGATAAAACTATCCCGTACTCAGAAAATCAAAAATTCTAAAACGAACCAGATGACCGACTAGCAGCAACACTTAATTTTTATAACAGGGGATATGCTGACAATTGATTAATAACATGTGCTAAGATTGTTATCCATGGAACCAAGGTGAAGAGAGTCAGATAAAATTTGAAATAACAATTTGGAAATAAGATTTACTTAGGGATTGTCTCGGATATGAAGGGGCCATGTGGCCTGTGTCTGATTTCGGATGACAAAGAAATATAAAACTGACTTGGAGAATTTCTCTGCAGAAGTGACAGGTCTGAAAATAATAATTTCTTGACTTAATTTTTATAATAGAAACACATAGCAGTATTTTGACATTTTGATCAATGACCATTGCTATGATGCTAGCTTCAAAGCCAGAGTGGATGGAATCGGATAAGAATTGAAAACAAAACATATTGTAAAGATAAAGGTTTTCCCTTCAAAAAGGCCATCTGTTTTTTGTTCAACTCTGAGACCAAGAAAAACCAACACTGGTGACAAAGTAATAATTCTTTTTAATTAACGAAGTTGGAATTAGTCTTTGCTGGGTGGTCAAAGTTGTAGGTGCAGGTGAGAAACCAATGAAGATGGAGAAGCTGTCCACGCCCACTGAAGAGTGACAGGTAAAAAAGAGAGACCAAAGAAGGTAGAGAAGCTTCCTGCACCCACTGAAGAGTAGCAGGCACAGAGGAGACACCAAGGAAGGAGGAGGAGCTGCCCACGGAGGAGTATTAGTGGGAGATGCTAAAAAGAGAAGGAAGAAGTTTGGGGGCAGATTAAGGCCTACAACTATCACCGAGAAAAGGGGGAGATTTCCAAATTAGGAAGTAATTAATTCACAGCACCCAGGCAATGGAGCAGGGGTTCTTTGTGACAGAGAAAATGCTAGACACCTAGCCACCTCCCCCTCCCAGTTGTGGGCAAGAATCAATAAATATGAATGCCTCATTCTATCACACCAGGAAGTATCTGACTCCTCCTCTTTCTTTTTAGAAAAAGTCAGATTAGACTAAATATGGAATATTGCTGCCATATCTGGCCTGGAGCTGTTCAATATTAACTTTGTGATTACGTTTGATCATAAGGAGGCCAAGATCAGCTCGTTGTGAGTATCTTTGTATTAAGGTGGTCCAAGCAAGGTGAAGACGCAAAGGAAAACAGGAGAAAAATAACTCAAATAATATAAAAATATATATACTATTTTTGTATCAAGTACTACATACAAGAGTTGCTTAATTGTTTGTTGTTAGGGTCTAGGTGTTGGCATGCAGGCATTTGTCAACCCAACCCACTTCCTAAATCAGATGTGACACTTTGTTAAATTGGCAAGGTTTGTTTTGTGGATGTGATAAAGTTTGTTTAGCTGTCTTAGTAAATTTGGTTTGAGGCTGATGTCGGGGGTTCGTGTAGATATTTCTATGGCCTATAACTTTTGGATTTGTTTATAAATTTTAAAAAATTGTTGCATTTAGTTTGTTTGCCTAATACAATCTGACACTCCCAAAAGAAATTCTTATCAATATTTTAAATAATGATAAATATTATACACTGAAACTTAAACAGTATATTGTTTATGTATGTCCACCAAATTTTACCCAACTTAGTTGGTTAATACCAATTTTATTGTGAAAAAAATGACTTGCATAGTAGATTCTGTCAGTGGATACTGCATCTTTTCCTTTTGTTTAAAAACATAATAAATAGCAAAGATTTGCTTGACATTCAAACATATTGACATTGCATTAAATCTTACATAATGAAAACAAAAAATTCCTGTCTTTTAACAAATACTAAACAAACTGTTTTTCCTGTGTTAAGCATATTAGGAGTTTTTTACTTTTCTCAAAATAGGTCTGTAATTGTCAAAAAACATACATCCAAAAACTGACACTTCATATAAATGGGTGCTGGAAAGTTCTGACTTGATTCAGATCACTATTTTAATGATAAAACATCAGAATACTGGTTTTGGGAAATGGTTCAGGTCAGAAATGTATCAGCACACCACCCACTCCACCCTAATCCATATAGTGAGTAAAATCAACAAATTTGATAATGACTGATTTCACACCTACTGAATTTAAATGGCCATGAGAGAAAATATATATTTTTTTTTAAAAATGTCAAATTGAATCAAAGTGTATATAGGCTTGTTTTGTCATGGAAATAATTCTGTATTTCCTATTAGAAGACAATGTTCATGCCCAGATAAATGCCGAAGTTTCCAAAGTTGATTTTCTAAGCAGACCTTCTTCACTTGGAAAATTGGCACAACATAGTCTTCCTAGTGTGTATGTTCACTTATTGAGGTGCTGTTCTAGAATAGACAAAGCTTATCAATATCATCTGTAAGCACAAATCCAGATTGGAGCCCCGGAGACAGATAGATGGTGGACTGCAACATCTAGCAACTCATGCAGCAGTGTTGGCAATGCCGAGAAGGAAATCTTGATGAATGGGAGCCCAATGACCTCTGTAGTTCCTACCCTGGCCTGTGGTACATCATCCTCTCCTCAGAGAGACAGACATGTTAATTCAGTAAATATCAAACATATATCAATATATGTTGCTTGTCTTGTGTTTGAGATTGTTGCATATTTCTCATTCTTGCCACTTTTAACCATAGGTAAAAAGCCAAGATTTCAAATCTTAATTTTCTAAACAAGTGCACTATAAAACAAAAATTTGGGGCCACCCTCTGGATATCAAACAATTGCCTAAAAATTGAAGGTTTCATGCCTTTTTCAAAAATAATTTACATGCTCACTTCAGCCCAGAGAGTCTTTTTCTTCCTGAGGAGTTTTGTCATATATTCAATAATAATAATAATAATAATGAAATTATTCAATTATTGCATAAAGTTTCCTTAAAATTCTAGCTCTTTTTACTTCATCTACTTCATCTGGCTAATAGTAATCTTAGGTCTGGCAGATTTAAAATTTTATGTAAAGCTCTCGAAAAAGTTGAATGTCATGCACTAATGGATTAAATAGTTTCAGCATCCCAGCTTAGTAGTGATTAATTAAACCAAAGAAAGTATGAAACTTACTAATTATTAAATCCAGATGGTGGTCCCAAACTTTAAACTACTTGAAAGACTGATGCAGTGCAATTTTTTTACCATATTCCCCATAATTTAACTTTATGCTCTCTCTTTCTCTATGTGTCATGTCATCATTTTTTTTTCTTTTCTCATATATTTAGGATACTGATTACATGACCTGACACATTACATTTGCTGTTGATAGAATCTTCATTGATTCTAGGAATTATCATATCAGTAAAATTTAGCTTGCAACTGTATTTTACCCAATCACGGTTCTACATAAATTAAAAAATACAATTTCTTCTTTTTTTTTTCTAACGAACATTTAAAGCATCATATTACAAATCTACTCCTTACTTAGCTAGCATGTATGTTATGCCCTGCCAATACCTCATAAATAATGGGATATTCTATTTTAATCACAAAGAAATACATAAATGATGTAGAGATGCTGTTTGGTTTCAGTGAAAAAAAAGAAAGAAGATAGAAGCGGCAATAATGTTCTCATGTGTTTAACATCCGTGAAATGGGAAAAAAAATTCAAATATTTTCATTTGTATTCTCTTTCTTCTTTAAATAATGACCTACATTCATACTTATGATTGATATTACAATATTTTGTTAAAGTTGTTAAGCTCAAATATTTAATGATACAATAATGGAATTTTTGCTGGTACTTTGTAGTTGTGGAACTTGCATCAAGCTTATTTATTCATAAAATATGATGATATATCAGAAAATTCAAATAGGAAATCCGTGATATTTTCATGGGTACTGCTAGTTACCAAATATTTTATAATGCTTATGTAACCGACAATATCATGGATAAGATTTACTACTAAATAAATGCATCAAAAACTTTTGTTTTAATGATTATAGGTAAGGAAATGGCAAAAAAGAAAAACTTTGTTGTGATGTGTCATTCTAAAAAGAAACTTTTTTATACCAATATTGGTTTTATTGATGGAATCAGCCTTATATTTCAAAAGGAAGAAGGTATGCAAGAAATGCATCAGTTTATATTGAAACATTAAAGATACAGAGTTACTTAGTCATTAAATTTAAATTTTGATCAGGGCATCTTATTGTTTAATGTGGTCTTTCTTTCTCATTCATTTATTTTATTATTTTTATTGTTATCATTTTTAATTATGTGATATTAGTACTAATTTTGTGAGCAAAGCAGATATATTGTATGGTCCTGGACATAAATTTACCATGGAGGATTCTGAAATTAGTGCACTTACAATATATTTTTTACCTTCCAAAACTAATTTTACTTAAATATTTCAGAAGTATACAGGTGTATTGGTATATCCTTCACATACTTACTTTCAGACTGGAGGTAGGAAAATAGGAACACAAAGGAAACTTGTATTTAGAATCAGAAAGAGAGTTGAAATTTCTGGATCCCATAATCAGGAATGAGCTTAGAGAATTTGACATTCACATAATATATTGTAAGCAAGAGGACGAAAGGAAAACATGTAAACTACATAATGAGCTTGTGTAAATGGATGATGGAACGAGGACTGGGAATGATAGTAAGGAGACAAATATTGCTGAGAGCTACAGAGGATAGGAAGTTGTGGAGAGCTATCATAATCCAGGTCTAGATGGAACATGGCACATAAAAGAAGGTCTTTGTGCAAGGTTAAAATCATTCACAGTATTACAAATGAATGAAAATTACCAAAATGGAATTGGTTATTTTAACCAGTAAATTTTGCGAATTTTTAACAACTTGCAATGCCCAATTTGATTTTTATGCATTGAAACAAAGGAAGAAAGAGATTGTTAGTAACTAATGCAAATATTACTGACAAAATAAGATTATTATTTGTATAATGTAAATTGCTTATAATTTTATATTGAATGATTCATTCATTTTCTACGGCTTAATCAACCCTTTGCAGGTTATTTAAATCCAGAATTTTTTTTTATTAGGTTGTGAGAATTTTTTTGGAGATAATAATGATTTAGTGATACAAATCTTACTAATTAATCCATATCTGGGGGAGAAGAGGTAGATTCATACCTTTCCCAAGGGTATTTGTGCATAGGTGAATATAACAAACCCAACTGGAATTGGAACTTGGCTCTCCAATTAGCAATTCCGAACCATTATCCATTACACAACCTGCACATACAAGCTTACAGCATATAGTATTCCCAAGAAGTTACCCATCTAGGTACTGACCAAACTTGTTGCTTAACTTCAAGGATTGTACAGGAAGCAGTGTTTCAACATTATGTGGTAGTAAGCCCTATGATTTTATAATAGAAAATTATTGAAAATCATTTTAATATACAAATGACTTGGAAATGGGGAAAACATTGTCTATGGTCATTGCAAATAATTTTATTGTAATTCACTTTGAAAATCATAAAGAAATTCATTATTAGTGGTCAGAAATTAATGCAAGCATAATTGTCAAACTGTGATTATTATATATAAGGAATACCAATAAGCCTATAGCCTGGCACATAGTTATTAGCTAAATTCTGATCTGAAATCTTCACTGTATAATGTTCAAGCTAGGTGGTTGATATTGATCACTGATGTAAGTGCATTGAAGGAAGAATATTATGCTGAAAAATAAATATTATTTGTGTAAAATGAATTTTTTTATTCATCATTTTTTTTTTGTTTTACAATGATGTTCTCAAGCTCCAAGAACCACTCAAGTAAGAAGCACTGTTTATGGGGATATGTCAGGAAGATAATGATTAACCCTAAGCTTGAACAGGTTAAGATTGTAGTGATTCGGAAAGCATCCTCTTGGGAATCAGTTCCACAAAACAGCAGTTCATGGGAATCCAAAGGGAATGAGAGTGGTTCACTACAGTGTGCATGGCATATCGGATTTCAGCCCTGAAAGTTAGAACTAGTGGAACTAAGGAATGTAACTCATCTTAACACTTCTCATAGAAATAGTGATAGAGTAGCAAGAGGCTTGCAATATTCCATCTGTGGAAAGGGGTTGTAGTGTGGAAGATAATTCATCACACACAAGGATACAAACATACTTTTGGATTCTATCAAGACTAAAAAAAAGACTGGGCATCTCCTGCCCATATATGGCAGCAGTACTCTATTTTCAGCTTGATCTGGCTCTTGTAAAGGTAGAGGATAGCAGAAGTCAGGTACTTACTGGAACAGTACAAGGAACTGACCATTTTTGTAGTATCTTTAGCACTGGATCATATGTACGAGTTTCATTTGATTGTCTGGGTTGAACTTATATTCCAAGAGATGCACAGGGCCTCTCTGAGAGAACACTCATTCATCCTGATAGGGGAAAATTTAGGGTCCATTTGGTGAGGATGGAACATCACATTTGTTTTTTGAGACCCCCTCCCCCACACACACACTGAGCTGTTAAAGCTAGGTTGGAGCAAAGGTCGGCCTCCATATACCATTGTATCATCAGCATAGCTATTCACAAATGATTGGAGTACACTCGTAGGTAGATCATTTATGAAAGAGGATTGGACCAAGAAGTGAGCCATGCAGGACACTTGGATTGATCACTTGGACCTTGGAGGACTGGTTCCTAACAACTACCTTCAAGGATCTACCTGCTAGTAAGGACTTGATAAGACTTTTCTAGAGAAGAAGAGAGCTTGTGCAGTAAACCTCTGCCACATCTTGTTAAATGCCTTTGAAATATTTAATGTGATCATCCTTGAGATGTATTTGTTGTCTAGCACCTCACTGATTTTGTGAATAATGACAGGAGATCAGCAGTGGACCATTCCAGTGAAAATCAATACTGCTTATTGCTCAAGTGGTTGTCCCTGTTGAGGTGATCAGCAGCATTCTTGTTGATTATAGACCTGGACATATTGATGTATGTATATAATATAAATACATTGTAAATGACATTACGAAAGAATTTCTTTGAAGATCAAGAGGAAAGAGAACAACATTGGTCAAGATTATTGCTAATGTTACTGTATGTATAATACCGGATGTATAATATTTAATCATAACATAAATGTTTAAAAAGAAAATTACCCTTGAAGGATATTCAAAAATTAGAAGCAAAAGTTTTCCATGAATTTTTATTTTTATTAGTTATAATAATATAATTATATTCTACATATATGTATTCACAGTTGTGTGTGTGTGTGTGTGTGTGTATGCATGCTTGTGCCTACATATCTCTCACTCACTCTCATATATATATATTTGGGTAGCAGTCCTTCTTATATGTATGTTTCATTTGACAGACAAATATTTTGTAATGTTTTTAATCAATTTTTCTAGTGTCCTTTTAATATTTTCTTTTTTGAGGGCTAAGTGTGTAAAGAAATTGTCCATAGTTTTCATTGTCTCAAGTAGTTTTGGCCAATTCTTTAGTCATTTGCATAATTGTTTTGTTTTTTTTAAATTTTCATGGTAACATGATTGTTAGTATATTTGTATTGTTTCCTATAATGTGCTGTGTGGAAGAACTAGTAACTTCATTCTTAGCAGAGTTTTTGTTTCATTGGAGATAAGCGTATTGGGAACATACAATTGTAAAAAAAAAATAGGTGAAGATATTAGAAGCACTCCTAATTAAAAGCACCGGATCTATCCTGAATAGCACTTCATTCAAGTATATTGAAAAGGAATACAACATCTCCATTAATGATGATTACTACTACTACTACTACTGTTACATAATAAGGTATAGGAACCAATACTAATATATCAACTATCTTTTTACAATGAAAATTAAAAAAACCTGTTGAAAATAACTAAAGAATCAGCCGAAAACAATCACGGCAAGGAAAACTATAGACAATTCATCAGCACACTTAACCTTTGAGAAAAAAGAATTGTAAGGGCATAAGAAAAACTTACAAAATATTCCTTGTGCATCATATTCAATGAAATGTGTGTTGAATATAAACATTATTTATACATTGTGGTTATATCTTAAGATCAAATATATATATATATATATATATATATATATATATATATATATATATATATATATATATATATAACTATGCTTGATTATCAATGTTCACAAATATGTAGGTTTTATAGTTGTTCTTAACTTTCTTTTTAAATTGGTGTTTTTTTTTAAGTGAATGTATCTTTGAGTCTAGCCAATCTCTGTAAAAGGAGACTTTGGTAAAAATTGTAAGGTTCTTTGTTGGAGCTCGTGAATCAACACCAGCAACCACAAGTTTTCCATCACTTTTCCGATAACAACGGAGGGCTGTCCCAGAATCTCCCTGAAAAAGAAATTGATAAGTAACTTAAAAAATGCAAGAATAAAAGTGTAGCTTATTTTTGTTTTTGGTTAATATATTATTTATGTACATCATCATTTGAAGATTATTTTTTTATTTGCAGTAGTGTTCATTTTTACCAATGTTCACCCACGGTCCAAGAGTCACTCAAAGTTGAGGGTTACTGAAGAAGGTTGTTGTATGAGTGGTATGAGTAGAAGGTAAGTGCAGCTTATAAAGATATGTGGTAATGATAATGGTTAACTCTTTACTTGAAGAGCTTAAGATTGTCATGGTCAGCAAAACATCCTCTTGAGAGTTTGTTCCATAAAGTAGCAGTTCTTGGCAAGAAGCTGTCTGAGTGATCAGCAATGCATTTTTGATGTATTTTCATTGAAAATTATTTGCAATGTAATTCCAGCATGAATTATGTGCAGTGCATTTCCATATTAAGTTATCAGCAATGGATTTTTATACTGAATCATCTGCAATGCATATATAACATATCATTTCTGAAGCATTCTAATAGTAAATCATTTTTAATTAGGTAAGGTTCCTGTTTGTGCATGAAAACAGCCTTTGTAGCATTAAAATGAATTAATTAAAAGAGATAAGAAAAATTATGAAGAAAGGTTATATTGAGCAGAGGTCAATGAAAAAAAAGAACTTATCTTTATTAGAATCTATAAGTGAATGGTGGAAATGGAACCAGCAAAGATTTAATGTTTAACTGAGCAAGATCAAGTAAATTATAAATCCAGTATAACTAAAATACACCCAATCCCCCATTGGCCCACTTAGCCTGGGATTGATATGATTAATAATTTCTTGGATGAAATGTAAGCTAGTCACTTTAATGAGGATGCTTTTATTTTGTGCTGAGCATTCAATTCTATATAGAAGGATAAATTCATGGATATTGAGACACTTGTATTTGAGGCATCTGGATTTCAGACAGTGGAAGAATCTTGGGAACTTGAGATTAATTGCAAGAAAGCAGTCAAATATCAATCTCATGATAAATACAAATTGTCTATTTAATTTCAAGAGACACATTAGATGATAAGTGATTAGTCTATCCAACTGCCATAAGAGATAAGGTAGACTGAATGAATAAACAATTATAATACATAGCAGCATCATAGCATATAATAATGCTACTAGATTTAGCCTACCTGACATACTGGCTATTCATTTCCTTGTAATAAATAAAAAATTGTAGAATGTTAACAAAGTGTTAGGTGTTTATTGGTTGTGTGTGGAAATCAAAGATATTCCACTTCAAAGAAAGAGGTTTAAGAATGCACCACACCATGCCACAGAACCATAGGCACACAATTAGACAATCAGCAATTTTGTCAAAAACCACCAGTATCAATCAGTGATGTTTTATTTCGCTCTGCATCTTGTTAATTTAAATTGTTCAGAATGGGATTAATAAATACTTGGTAATTCATTGGTATTAATACAAATGCAGTTCAAAAGGCTGTTAATACAAGTCAATCACTAAGATGAAATAATATAAAAAAATTCATTTTCTGTTAATGTTTTCTTTCTTAGAGAAAGCTACTTTTCATTTTAAGAAGTTTTGATTAGGTTATGTTGGTTAATGATATATCAACACTTGTTAAGATATTTAATGTCAAATAGAAGATTTATAGGATAAAAATCATAATAAATTAAGAGATAGGCAGTCATAAGTCCTGTTTACACTGGAGTCAAAAAGGTAGACATAGGATTCAGTTTTACACATTTATTTAATTACATATCAATCATTGTTAGATCATTTAATGTTAGACATAAGTTAGGTTTACACTAAAATCAAAAGTACACACATGTTCAGTTTATGCTTGACTCAAAAATGTAGACATATGTTGAAAATGTGCTAAAAAGTTAGATATTTATTGGGTTTATACCCACATCTATAAGTATCAGTATGGTGGTTCTTTTTTTTTTTTTTAGCTTGGTGTGTCATTCTCCTCAGTAGCAGGTGCAGTTAGTGTTTTCTAAGCTCTGCCAGTAGGGCCTCAGAAATTTTGGGTAGCAACTCGTATTTCCTTAACAAATAAAAATTAATAATCAAATCAAAATGGTATTTAAAAAATATCTATATAGTTTTGTATTTTGCTTTTATTTCTTGTTTTATTTGTCTTTCTAATTCATTTTCAACCCCTTTTGATGATCTACTGTAAATAAATGAAAACAAATTATTTTGCTTCTATAAAATGATGAAAAAGAATAGTTTACAAAGAACATAACCACAATACTTAGTCTACAGAGATTTGTTGTTGTCTATTTCATGCCATCCACACATCTCATCACGCAATGAAACAAGGAAAGAGTAAGTGAAAGAAAAAAAAGGAAGAACTAATAAAAAGTATTTGAAAGAATATTTTTTTTAATCAATTCACTCCAAGTAAGGTGATAATGCCACACAGATGCAAGGGGGCTACTAGGAGTGAAAGAGAATGAGAAGATTTTAGAAATAACTGGAAACCCAATTCTAAACAGGAAACAAAGGATAAACCTCTACTCCTGTTCAAAAGTGCAATGTATCACTTTTGATGGGAAAGTTTAGTTGCATCCCAAGTACACACAGATGAGAAAGTTAATGTGTCCTTTAAGATTTTTATGTGCCAAGGATGCAAGACATGCACCTATCAGCATCTCTATATACTAATAATAAATATACATTTTGTTTCTTATCATTTCATACAAATCTTAGTTTCATGTTTGTCAGGCATAGGTTCCCTGATGATTGTGATGTGCCAGAGTTGTGCCAGATGACGAGGAAAAAATGTATGTTTATTATTAGTATAAATTTTAGCTTTTATTTTAAATTTTGCTTTATTAACATATATCAGTGGTGACTCTAGATCATCAATGTTTGTCAAGCTCATTACAATCTTTAACAAAATATACTATTGGTATAACTTAGATGCTAAAATGATTACTTTAACTAAAATATATAATTCTTAAAAATCTCTAGGCAGATATATATTTTAAAATAAATGTGTGTGTTTGTATATATGTGCATGCATTAGTGTGTTTTTGTATCTCTTTGTCTGTGAATTTTAGATTTATGATCAGTACTGCTGACTGATATCATATTTCTTCAACACCACCCCAATCACACTCCTCACCACAACCCTCCAATTGACGAGTTTCTTTCTTTGATTTTTGTTGACTTTAGGTCAGGTTAAATTTAATTTGCCATTTTTCAATTGATACATTGTGCTAAAGAACTTTATATTGTATGAAATAAATTATTTAAAATGGACATTTGAAAAAAATAAGTTGAAATAAAAATGTTCTTTGAAAAACAGGTCATTAGAGATTTTAAAAGATTATTTATAAAATTAATGCAAGAAATACATTGGCTATTAAATGTCTCCAGATCAGATAGGGCTCAGTTCTACATAGTTCAACTAGCCATATGAATTTTTTCTCATTCTTTTTTTTTTACTTAGTTTCTTTCTTCTTTTTTTTTTCTTTCTTTCTTTCTTCTTTATTATGAACAATATCAACAAAATTTATTTTGGTGAATATTTTGGGGCACAGAGTTAAGACAATTTTTGATCCAGCTGAAGTCAGGAATGAAAATGACGAACTACGAAAGATTTTTGTTGCTTTGAAATAGATATGCTTGAGGTTTGACTGACTGAAGCTAAGCCCAACTGCCGGAGTTGCCATTGATATATATATATATATATATATATATATATATATATATATATATATATATATATATATAGATAGATATGCTCTAGACTAACTTTTTTCATTATCATTTCAGAACTATCCTGAAAAACAACTTTAATTGTCCCTCCAAAATTTTAAGCTGTCCTGAAAACAAAATGTATTTTTGTTAACTTTGTTATCATTTATAGTTGTTAGTAGCATAATAAAAATACCATTAAAATGATTAGGAACTAAATCATTCATTTTACTCAGCACATTTTATGCCATTGTGATATACACTCCTTTCTATCTCACAATTGTGGCTCATGGTGACATTCAAGGCATAGCAGTGCAATGGCTAGTCAGTTCCTTTTTGCCTCAGGGATGTTGAGGTCACCTCTCAGGGGTGGTTTTGTTTTTTAAGTTAATTTCTTCTAGCCTTTGCCTAAAGAGGCAGGACCAACAAGACAGCAAGTGGTTTGAATTCAGTTTCCTTCTCTTAGACTGGTTACCACCCAAGTGGACCCAGTCTTTTCTGCTATTTTATCCATAGCTGGAAAGGAAATAAATAATTATTTTAATTTGTTCAGTCTTGTATTGTTTATTTGCTTTTAATGCAAATGGAACAAGATAGAACAAAAATTAAGAGTTAAAATATTATTTTTAAAAATGAATTTTATGTAAAAAGAAATTTGTTAAATTTTAATGCAATTTTTATAAAAACCACATTTTTATTTTTAATTAAACATTTTAAATAAGTTTACATGTAAATGCTCTTATTAATTAATTTTTCCCACCTCAAATAACTTTTATCATGCTTTGAGCAATGTGCTGTATGCATTCATTTTCTTCATAAAATATTAGCACCTTCCAACTATTCACAGTCAAAAAAGTTTTAAAGTCTTTATCAAAAAATCTTCGTTTACAATTACCTGCCACGTGAGTAGATTTTCTATGTTTGTTTACCATTGTTAAAATTCTACATTGTATTTTCAATTAAATTTATGATAAGCAGAAAACGTCACACATAGATATTGTTGGTTAATTGTTTGATCAGATTTTTAACCAAAAATTTATTGTTAGTTAATGGTTTGCTCAAGATTTTTAACCAAAAATATATTCTTCTAGCTTTATTTATTAAAGCAAAATTAGCTCTTACAATGAGATCTTAATGGTTTTTAGATTTAGAAATAAATAGTACAAATATCTAAATTAAATCCTTCAACCTTTATTCAGGCTCTATTCACCAGTTTAAAAAGAAGTGCTTAAGTTTTGTTTATATTTTTTGTTTAGTTTTGGGTGTGCATGTGTGTTTATCCATTTATTAAAAGCCCACCATTATTAGTGAGAAGTTAGAATTTTTCTTTTATTTTAAGAAATTATTTGCCTTTTAGAATAAATATAATAGGACAAACATTTTTTGTCTCAAAAAAGCTGACAACGTCTGTCTATTTCATTTTTTTTATTGTTTTTCTTATTTTCAAATAAGATGTTGGATATGCAAATCAAAATTGTGGATAAACTGTTCAAAATTTTATTTTATTTTTTTTAGTACTTTCACTACAAGGAAAGCCTCAAAATACTTGAAGCTATTATTATACAAATGAAACAATTTATATTAAATAAAATATATTTCACAACAGAAGATGGTATTTAAAAGAGTTTACAAAACATTTAATATACATATAAAATAGTAATAATAATACATATAAAATACTTGTTTTTTGAAAACTAAATCTAATACAGTATGTTCTGTTACCACAGTACAGCATATCTATTGTTTTATTTTCCCTTTGTCCATCTTTTCATCTAGGTACATTTTTAGAATGTCATCATTTTTTACTACTTCTTGTTTAGCCTATAATAGTTACTGGAACCAGCACAATAAACCATAGTGTCAAAGCATGCTGTTCCTTCTTTCTTATCCTCCTAAATCTAACCCCAATGATAGCATCACCAGTATGTAACTTTTTAACCTTTGTCTCTTTGCATTTGTCTCCTTTAATTTGAACATTTGTTTAAAGTAGCCACTTTGCATACACTTATTTTTGCTGCTGTACTTTGTCATGGAGAACCCCTTTTGCTACATGTTGACTGTTCACATACTGTTTCATACTGTAACTTCATGTAACTTTCTATAGACTTATCATAAACTGTATAACATTCCTATAAGCAAATTACTTGCTACATTCTTTATCCATTTAGTCCCATGTCTCACTTTGTCATATTTCTACTTTCTCTTCTTTTTTACTGTTTTATTTATTTTGTTATTCAAACTAAACTAGTCTCAAATTTGTATTTATTTCTTTTTCTAATTCCATCTTTTTGGCTTTCAATAAACTTGCTGATGAACAGGACTTTGTCTTCAGTTTTGATTTATCTGGCTGTCTGAGGTACACATGCACATGAAACGGATGCATATTGGGAGGCAGTACACAGTATAATGCGGTAAGTTGTGTTAAAAACAATAGACATTTTTATGTCTATTAAATTTATTGATCATTCTTTTTTCTAATATGCAAATAAGTTTTCACAAATGTGGCTACTGTAAATGTAAAAAAAAATAGTCACAATTTGTATCAGGTCCAAGTTTTTGGCTACAACAACTACATTTGTGAAAAGTTATATGCATATTAGAAAAAAAAATGACCAATAAATTTAACAGACAAAATGTCTATTCTTTTTAACATGATTTACTGCACTGGATTTAGCTTTCAAACAAAAATAAAACAATGTGCTGCTTAAAATAAAATATGTGATATATATTTTTTTCAGTGCAGTCAAGCTTCATGAAACAATTTTACACATGACATTACTTATATGATACTGCAGTAAGTGTATATGATACTGCAGTAAGTGTATATTTGAAATGGATTGTTTTCCAAAAAATTACAGGTCATAACCAACAAAATCTTTTTTGTTATACTGACAACATCCAGTTTTTGATAATAACTGAAATGGCCAAAAATACCCAAATGAAAAGCTGTTGTATTGGGCAGTAGAAATTTATGGGATCATTTTTTTGCTTGTGGATTTTTGGTAGATCTTTAGTTTTAGATTGTTATCATCAGCGCAATTAAACATGATATCAAGAAACAGTTAAGTATTGTTTATTTCTGTTTTATAAGCAAATTCAATTTATGTTCAATATTTTTAGTTTATTTAAAAAATCAAGTAATATTGTTTCATGAAGATATATTAATGAAGCACTAACTTTATTGATATACTGGAAATATGTTGATGTTTTTTGTTTTGAATGTGTAGTATTACAGGTACTGAAATTGGCATGCTAATCTGTTTTGTTTATTTTGCACTAATGCCCTTGTAGAAGGCATGAATTCATTTTCCTTCAGCTATGAGTTATAAGTAACATGGTAGACTGGGTTCTCTTATGTTGGGTAGCAACCAGTCTAGTAGGAGGAAAACTGTGTATTCAAAACCAGCCTGAAAAGTGATGGGCTTAGTCAGTTTATCTTACCCTAAACACACCTGCTACTGCTATGACTATGACTATGCATTATGGGATTGTGGATTTTTAGAAATCCTAAAAAAAGACATTTTAATAAACCAATAAGCTCATTCTTAATTTGATAACAGCAGAAAAAGAAATTGCAATGTAAATCATAAAAACAATTGCACTTTACCTTTCCTGTGATATTTTGAAGAAACCGAATTTTTCCAGCACAGATTTCACGTTTTTTATTGAAACTGCTTTTGCCCTGACAATATTTTGGGTTTACTATCTTCATTAAACCATAATGCAGTTTGTTAGTCAGCCTTTTCTTTGCTCGGCCTGGTAAAAGAAAAAAGATGCTGAGCATAATCAGCTATGGTAGCTCTAATAACATCAGTTTTGCTTGTAAACATGCATATATAATTGGTCAACTTTTTCAATGAGGACCTCTTAGAGGTTAAATGTAGTATCAAAAAAATATTTACACTGAGAAACAACCAACTATAAGTTTATTTTTTGTGTGCCACATGACTGTTGCTATAAAAGTACAACTTGTTCAAATAAAGGCACAAAAAAATTGTGTTTAACAAAAAACATGAACAGTGTATGTGTTTCATTTTATATTTTCAAACAAACAGTCATAAGTTCAAATAAATACATTTATAGTCTTGAAATATTATACACTTCATACAATAAAACATTTTCTTTTTTATAATTCAGCATAGAGAATAAAATTTCTTTTCTTTTAGAGTTCACTGAAAAGAGAATTAAATGTTTTATTTTTTTTTTTAGTTCATTTTAAAGGGAGTGAAATGTTATTTCAACAGTTCACTGTAAAGAAAGATAAAGTTCAGTATATACTGTTAGAGTTGGTAAAACTCTGGTGCACATGGTATTAAAGGTGGAGAGAACATAGTCGATTGATGGATTGATTTGATTTTTACAGTTTATCACCCTTCTGTGTTATTTGAAGCCAAAATTTATTTTTTGGATGGTAAGAATAATTATTTTTGCAAGTGAATATTGGATTAACAATAATTGGTTCCAGATACAAGTCCTACTATTTAACCCATAGAAAGTGGGAGGAGATGTGTTTATACCTTTTCCCAATGGTATTTGAATTTAACAAACCCAACTGGAGAGAACATAGAAGTGACCCATTTGGTAATTGAAATATGTTCTGCTTCTTTTATAGATCTAGACTGGCTATTTTTTTGTTTACTAATTGTTCATCCAATACAAGGTCTGAGAGCCACTCATGGTAGAGGGTTACTAATGTGGCTGTTGTATGAATGTAAGAGGAAGAGGTGCTTAGAAGTGTAGATTATAAAGATATGTAGGAAAGGTGACACTAGACCTGAAGAGATTAAGATTGTAGCAAGCATCCTATTGTGAGACGTCTACAAAATAGCAGTTCTTGGGAAGAGGTTGTCTGAATGAAACATCCTTCATAATAATGGAATACAAAGGGAAAAGTGACGGTTCATCCCTGTGTCTGTGGCATGGTGAGTATTATCTGTGAAGGTCTAAACTAGTGGAACTAATGAATATAACTGGAATATTGCACTGGGAATAGCAATAGAGTAGCAAGAGGCTTGTGATGTTTCATCTGTGGGAAAGAAGTTGTAGAGTGGAAAAATCACCCACAGAGCTGTCTAGATCAGTGGTTCTCAACCGGGGTCTACATGGACCCTAGGGGTCCATGTAATATTTCCGGGGGTCCACAGGCAAAATTCAATTGTTATGTTAATTAAAAATAGTAATAATAATTATTATTATAATTATAGTAGAATATTTTATTTGTATTAAATTAGTTTTCATTTAAAAATAAAGCTTAATCGTATACTATTTCTTTGATAATTAAAACCTTAAAATTTATATTAGTGAAGAATAGAAAATTGTTCTTATGTCCAATAGCTATGAAGGGGTCCACCAAGATAAAAAGAAGGGGAAAGGGGTCCATGGGTAAAAAAAGGTTGAGATCCACTGGTCTAGATGCTTTTGAATATGTAGATATGGTGATAGTAATCCATTTATGGTTCGATCTTGCTCTTGTAAAGATAGAGCCTAGCAGGAGTCGGGTACTTTTTGGCGTAGTACAAGGAACTGACTTTTTGTTTTAGGAATGAAGACTTCTTATTGGCTGAAATATTTTTTTAATTCTTTTTTTTTTATTTTCTAGTTAAAAGTTCTGTATGACCCTCTTGCACATACACACAGTTTTGCTCCCTTTTATTCCAACCATGAATTATCAACTTCGCTTTCACATCCTGTTAATGACACATCTGCATCATAAGTCCTGGGTAAATGGCTAAATGGAGAATTCTTTTACTTGCAAAATTCTTTCATAAAAATAGTGTTGATGTGTGTATGGCTATATTTAAATATTTGTTTGTGTCTTCTGTGTTGGTTGACTGTCAGCTTCAGAGTTGTAGGCTAATTCAACTGCTCTCCTCACTCATTACAGATATAACACTAATTTTCTAACTACCTTATTTCTAAAACCATATGAGACTGTCCATTTTGCTAGACCAATAGAGATTGTGTAATAATAATTAACCTCCAACCCGCTGATTATGAACACACAATCTCTTTAAAACATTCAGATTGTTATAAACTTGAAGGAATATAAATGAAATGCCCACATACCTTAGGGCAGGGAGTTGGCAAATCCCTGGCCCCCAGGCCACATCCAGCACATGAAGGATTTTTGTCTGGCCTGCCAACTTAACACCTGGAAACTAATTATCTAATTAATATATGGAGTAAGTGCCAGAAAAATATCAATTGGAGTTAATCAACTTACAATGAGACAAATTTTTGTAATCAAAATTTAATTCCGAATCCATTGCTTACTTTTAGAAGAAAGTGGAAAATATAAAAGCCTGTTGAATAATGAGAAAATGATTGTATCATTGTTTCAAAGTACATATGCTGGTGAACAACATTTTTTGAAAATGAAATAATGAAATATGCTAAAAGTTGTTTAAGAACATCATCCAGGTAATGACCATCTGGATGATATTTTGCTCTAGTCATTGACAAATATTTCACCTGATGAGAAGTTATTGAGTGATAAGCAGAAATAAGTGTCTCATTAAATAGTTCACAATTTTTAACTGTTTTTCGTTTGTAGTAAGGAATTTGTATTTTTTTTGTTGATTGTGTTAGTTGTTATCCTGCTAGAACATGAGAGAAAAAATACACTATTATGGAGCGAGAACAATAAAAAGAACAAAAATTAAGAAGACAGAAAACAATTGACATTACATTTAAATTTTTGAAGGTCAAACTTGATTGGGAAGCAAAAAGTCAGAAGAGAGTTTCACAAGTAAGAAGTACAATAGAAGAAATTGGGAATATTTAGAATTTCAACAGTAAAATTCCACCTAGGCCCTCTCCTCCTTAGTCACCTGACCAAACCCATCCCCCAAGGGCTAGGTGTAGTCTAGCCCAATGGCCAAATTTAATTATCATTCAAAATTCTTTCTCATCATACTTTTGTGTGTGGTCATTTTCACTTCTGGAATTTAGCATTTTTTTCTCCTCACTAACCCTTTGGGTCAACAAATGACAAGAAGGGGACGATCTCTTGATTTGGGAAATTTTATCGCATTTTGGCAGACAAGAAATTTAATTTACCTATTTTCTTTTGTAAACCTGTCTGCTTTTAAAAGTTAATCCTTATCAATAAACCAAATTCGCAGCCAGAGGTCTGTTTCCTCAATGATCGTAAAAAATTATCTATTTCCTTCTGTGAAGCCCTTGGATCTCCAGAATAGCCCATCACTTAATCTCAGTTCTTAATTGAAATCAGATGCTCTCTTTGTTTTACCTCTTCAGAGGACGAGAAATTTTATTACCTTCTTCTAATTTCTTTTTCCAATAAACAAATATCCCTTTCATTCATTTTCTCTCATCTGGTCATTGGTATATCTTTCAGTCTATCAGAATTTAGTGTTTTTCAGTCTTCTAGTTTTTCTCAATTAAAAACAAATATCCCTTTCTTTCAATTTCCTTCATCTGGTCATTGGTATATCCATTGTTCTATTCATTAGCCTTCTTATCATTTACCAGTGCTAAATAGTGTCACAGAGCAATTGATACTCTAAGTCAAGGGAAGGCAACCTACATTTTGACCAGCCCGCACGCTTGATTACCAATGACTCTATTTTTAACATGAGAGACAATCTTCAAATGAAATTTGTTATATGTCATTTTCCATAGAATGTCTACACATCTCAGTGCACTAAAAATATTAGACTATCTGCCAGTTATCTTTCATGATACTTACTTTACCAAGTTGTGTTGCCTACATTTAATGTCAAATAATGGATACATATTTGTTATGACCCTTGGCTACATTAAAAGATAACAGAAGCGAAAGGAACGATAAAGTGAAAGAGGCCAGGGAGGTACTGACATGTGAGGTAGCAGAAATCTAAAGACAGTTAAACATATGTATGGGTATATGTGCTTCGTTCTTGTTTGATGTGTGTGTGTGTGGTTCGTTTGTGGAACAATTTTCAATAACAGTTTCAAACCTACCCATCATAATTTCATCCATTTCACTTCGGTTGATTTTTTTTCACTTTGAAGTATTTTGACGTACCTTGAGGAAAAGTAATTTTTGTTAGGTGTTTTTTAATTTTAGATTTTCTTTTGTTTTTCTGATTTCTCAATGTTTATTTTCATTATGGTTTTAAATATTTAGGTTGACAGGGGTCTGCATATGTAATTTTCCTTAATTTTTCCTTAATGTTCTTCGTCCGGCCCACGGCCCGTCATTATAACATGATCCGTCCCGCATGGTCAAATGAGTTGCCGACCTCTGCTCTAAGTAAACAATATACATTTTCAAAACAATCATTTTTAAATAAAGCTGATTGAGTTTATTTATATATATATATATATATATTTATAGAGGGAGAGAGTGAGAGAAGGACAGACTAACATGTCTTCATTATAAAACAGTGCACATTGATGGTTGTTTAATAAATGTTCAGTTATTGCCAAACCAGTTATGTTAATGCACCAATGCAAATTGTCCAACTTGCCTTTGTAAATATCAGCTGACATGTATTAATTGGTCCTTGCTTTCAACATTCTACCTATATAGTGCAGAGTTGGCACCTATTCATGATGCAAGTATCAAGTTTGCTAGTTACAACTCTGTGGGTGCGAAAATCTGTTATCTGTCTGCCAATCCATGTAATATCTTTGTTGCCTAACCAATTCAAATGTCAATTTAATTCCAATATGATGTACAAAAATGTAATTGATAAATTTGTGCAAAAAAAGAAGGACCACCTGACATACATGATGCCTGGATCCCATTAGGGCCCAACACAACTCTGCTCATTAAGAACACAAAAGAATAAACTCAGCCAATCATATTTGTCTTTTAAATTGATATTAAAAATATCTGCAAGAAGATTACCTGATAATTCAGGAAGCCATCATGAAACATCTGTTATAAATTCACATTAGGCTAAATTTTGTCTTGTGTCCCCCACCTTATATCAGTGGAACAAAACAGCCAACATTAATGAATGTTTTACCCATCTTTTTATTTATATAGGTATTTACCAGGGCGTCCACATCACAACCAGAACTTTAAAGTGTGTTTAATACTCATACCACACAAAAATTGCCTGAGCCCTCTTGACACTTCCCCTTTTGGTGATGCCCCAGCACCCTTGACACTTCCCCTTTTGCTGATGCCCCAGCACCCTCGGCACTTCTCCTTTTGCTGATGCCCCAGCACCCTCGGCACTTCCCCTTTTGCTGATGCCCCAGCACCCTCGGCACTTCCCCTTTTGCTGATGCCCCAGCACCCTTGACATTTCCCCTTTTGGTGATGCCCCAGCACCCTCAGCACTTCCCCTTTTGCTGATGCCCCAGCACCCTCACCACTTCCCCTTTTGGTGAGGCCTCGGGCACTGAACAATAGACCCAACCTCCATCTATTTTAATAAATATTTATTTTGTATTATTTATTTTTTATTCAGATTTTTTTAAAAATTGCCATAAATAAGGAATGTTTGTATTGATAAAGTTTTATTTTTAAATTTGTATATTTATTGAAATAATTTATATCTGCCTTGTCAAAATTCTGTTGTAAGTTAGAAAACTTACAACATTTGTAATAAGCATTATTGCCATCTGCTATTTTACATACAAATTAGTAGAATGGAGCCAAAAGAATTTATGAAATTATGTAAATAAGTCAAAATAATCTGTTCAATTAAATTTTCTTTAAACTGTACCAAATTATTTAAACAAGTGAAAAATTATAAGTTTGCTGAATTAATTTTTATTATTAACTAGCAGACTTCACCCGCTCACTATCATCACTTCACAAAGTAAAATATATTCACTACTTGAAATCTTTGAAATAAAAATTTTAAACAAACATTTCATTCATAAATTGGCTTGTTATAGTTAAGGGAAGTTTTACAAAGAGGTGCCAACTTGTTGAAGGCTAAGTAAAATCAAATTTCAAACACTTTTCTGCACTATATAAGACAATATTCCTAAACAGAACTACTTTTGATATTAAAATCAAAACAATCCTGAAATAAAAGAACAGTAACGAAGGACAGTTAACTAAAGAAATAAACTTTTTAAAAATCAATATGCAAATTAGTTAAACCTGAAGATTGATTTTGCCTAGAAGTAGATATATAATAATGATCAGGGATCTGTCCCTGCACTGGTAGTATCACAGCTATGTCTAGCTTGGACCGACTCTGACCAGCTTGGACAAACTATGACCAGCTAAGACCAGCAGCCCAAGCGAAGACACTTGGGCCCCAACATTAAAAATTGACCTTGTGTCATAACCTGACTCAGTGGGGTTTCAAGTAAATGCTTACTATAAAGTAGAGCTGGGGCTTTTTAATCTCTGAATTTGTGGGAGAATTGAGCTTCAATTTTGCATTTATTCATATAGATTCCATAATATAGGTTTTATTTAATTAGCTATTATGTTTCTCTAGCTCTTCAAATGTTGAATGTATAACTAATTATAATTTCTATTTTTCCATCTTTACACTATATTAATTTTATCTTATGAATTGTCCCCTGATCTGTCATTCATGAAATAAAAAATAATTGTTTGTATGGAAAATAAGGATCTACATACATCAAATCATCTTTAAATTAAGTGGCAGCAGAAGAATTATCGTTGAACTAGGTAAGCTTAAACATTAATTCAGTACTTAAATGCAGCAATCAATTGTGAGTTCTTCTGTAGTTTATTGATGTCTATCACATCTACTCCTCCCTAGCTATTGTGATGATGGCCAAATCAAGTCCTCCACAGGAGCTAGTTTAAATGCCACACATTAGGGCAACTTTTAAAGCTAGGTTAAAATTTTAGCTAATTTAAAATTTTAACCTAGCTGCAATTTTAGATACAAAAGGAAAATAAGGGTTACTCCCCTTGAACCATGAAATCAATGATAATATCTAGTATAATATATTTTTTTAACCTTGCATAATCTGGCTACCCTGAATCTGAGCTCAATGAAAATAGTTCCTTGCGCATAACTTTTCAAGAGCTTTTGAATGAGCTATGAATCATTGAAATCAGACCAGTCAGAATGGAGGAGTTGCTTGGACACACACAAATGCACACACATGCACTGTACTTTATATATAAGAAGATATAAGCATTAGGAACCATGGAAATGCTTCTCTCCTGGTCAGCTCCATGTTGCTATATCTCAGGTAGGAAATTCAAGTGAACTTAGTATAACGATGAAAAGAACTTTAGAAAATAGATATCTTGCTGAAAATGTTCATATAGAAATTTCATTTCTCTGTTTGTAGAATAGGTATTTAGCTAGTCTGTTAAAGAATCTGTCAATACTAGCAAAAACTGATTCATAGCAAAAAAATTAAGATACTCACTGAGTCGTCCCCAGCCAGCAATTAGACAACGGGTACCAACTGGAAATACATCTTTCTTATCTGCCATGTGTAAAAGTTTTACCATCTTGGAGATTTTTATAGGTTTTTTTAATTTCAGGACAGCAATATCATTAACTAAATAATAAAAAGAATAGATAAAAATAAGATTTTATTTGTTATAAATACATACACATATATGTATATGCATGCATGCATGTATGTATAATCATATTGTCAGAGCTCCTTAAAAAACTTATAAAATTTTAGCTTTGGATGTTTGTCAGACACTGAAAATTAAAAACCAGCAAACGTCCGTCATTTTCAGCTTCACACACAATATTCAAAATTTGCTCAATAAAATTGTTTTTCAACCAATGAAAAACTTTAAAAAGAAATTAAAGAAACACATCTATCCGGTCCACTTTTATGGAGGCTGATCTTTTAAACAGAACACTTTGCAGGATAATAAACACAGATCAACCCAGCAGTACAGAAGTCAAAAGTCATTTGATCCAAGATGACTCCTTTTCCATAATGGCATGAAGAAACCTGATACCACCCAACATAAAAGTGAACTGAGTTAATTGCTAACCATAAGAAAAAAAACTTTTTCAGTTTGACCTTCAGTTATACACATTTTTTCTTTATCAATTTCAAATCAACTCAAAAATTTGACCTACTTAGAAATGTATCTGATTTCAAGGACATTAATCTTACAAGTTGAATTCATATATAAATATATTTTCTTCTTTACACACAAAAGAAAATAACATTACTAAACAAACTTTAACATTACATTTCTCTTATTTGCATTATTCGGACTGTTGTCCTCATCTTTCTTGCCATATTCACAACATTTCGGCTGTTGTACATGCTGACCTTCTTCAGGTGATTGAGATTTCAAACTGAACCTTTTATTTTGTCCACCGGGGTATATCATTTTAGTTCCATATGCCATGCCTCTTCTGGATATCCCAGTTATCTCCCTTTAATTCAACTCTCCAGGTATTGAATGACCCAAAGTGTTGTGAGTTCAATACCTGGCTACTGCAGTGGTGAACAAAAACTTGGAGAGTTGAGTTAAAGGGGGATAATTGAGACATCTGGAAGAGGCATGGCATGTGGAACTAGAACAGTCTACCCCAGTAGATGAAATAAAGGGTTCAGTTCAAAATTCCAATCACCAGAGCATGCAACAGCCAAAACGGGAATATGACAAGAAAGATGAGGACAACAGTCTGAATAATGTAAATAATTACAATACCTCGTCTCAGAAATATAGACATTGAGTACATTTCTCTTTATCAAACTGCTTAAAATTCCAAAATGACATAATGTGTGCATAATTACCTCTTAAAATCATCAGCTCAGTTAAGACATGGTAACTATCTCTCTAAAATATACACATGTATATCAATAAGATTGTAACCTAATAGCATTTTTATTTTTTAACATAATCTCCTTTCTTGTCAGTGTGAATAATAATCAGGTAGATCAAACATTATACAATGAAAGTTACTTATCAAAATTCCACTAATAGCTACATGTCAGACTATAGACTTAACCCACTTTCATATGTCAGAAGACCAAAACATTTTTCACCCATGTAGAGTGTTTGGTGAATGTTAAATTAGTGACCATACTGCTCAAAAATGTATTGTGTAAAAGATGGCTGGTAATCATTGATAATAACTCTAATCCATTGAACTAAATTTATATTGATTCTAATCTACTTCAATTGGATCAGATACTTGCATTGGGGTTCAATACAGATGAAGAAATTATTCATTCATATCTTATAAACTGTTGTGAAATCATAAGTCCTTTGTGTTAGTACTCAATGCTCATGCATAGTTGTCTTCCTCCTCCTAATCAGAGTAATTATATAGCCTGGGTATTCTGGCTATGTTAATTGGTTAATCTACATATAACTACATCTCCCTGTAACAAAAGAGTTTTGTGGCCCTTGTTTTTTTTGTGCTTCTCCTAACTACCATTTCATTTTCAAGGTTTCTTTCTCTCTCCTAGTATCAAAGTATTTCTTTCTCTGGGTGATCTTGATTTATCTCATTTTTTCTCATTATCATGGCCATCTTCATACACTGACTAGTCTTCCTCAGTTTCTGAATCATGGTGTTGCTCTTGTTCATCACTATGTTCATCTTCAAACATTTCATCCTGCAAGGCTAGGTTTTTTTATTTTGTTTTTTCAGCACGATCATTACTTTAGGTTATCTGTGGACATTTCTTTGTCACTTTCCTCTTCATATTCATCACATGGTCTTATTTGATCTGCATAGGCTAGTATGCTACTCCAATTTTTCTTATTACAGTTGTGTTGTGTCCTTTTTGCATTAGAAAATTTGCCTTCTCTGGGAGTGTCTCCTTATTTTTCTTGTATTACATCTTCTCATTCATGGAATATGGCATGGTTAAAGGAGCTCTGTCCTCCCATTAAGGCCGATGGACTCTCTAGCCTGCCTGCATTTGGTATGGATCAGTAACCTAAAAGCAGTTGATGTAAAAAAAAACTTCTAGTTTTTCTTTCGACTGCAAACATGCCTTTAAGCCCATCTTTATAGTTTGTACCACCCTTTTCGTTATCCCATTTCATTGAGGATGATATGGAGGTGTCTTGTAAGGGGTATAGCCTGTTTTCCTTAGTCATAAATTAAGTTCTTTATCGCAAAACTCTGAGGTGTTGTTGGACACCAAGGTTTTTGGTATACCATTTCTGGAGAATACAGTAGCAATAGAATAATTTTTATTCAAAAATCCAACAGAAGTAAACAGAAATTTAAAAAAATTTAAGTCAGTTAATAAACATCAATAAACTATATATCAATGAATACTTGACACAAAAACATTTTTAATCAATTTCAAAGGCTTCCTTTCACAACCACAAACATAGAAAATGAATGCTAAAAAGCTTCAGGTGACAAAACAAAAAGGTTTCATAATTTCTGAAAAGTAGTAATAAATGAATTGACAGAAATGCAACTTTGAACAATCCTAGTGTCTTTTGTTTTCAACATGGGATGGTAGAGAAGAAACAGGTGCATTGTCCGATTCAAAACAATTTATTCACACCCGAATATGTAAACTGAGTTTACTTGACTGCAATGATAATTATATGACATGGGTTATGACAACAGCCCTATAGGACAGGTTATGATTTGTATATCTCCAACCAATATTGAAATGTCATTTCTCTGTACGAATTACTTACAAATATATACCTCTGGGCTAGCCTGACCTTCTTTTAATCCAACCAAACTGATAAGAGAACAGTTGGGAATATTTAATATTCCTACTGCAACAGATATTATTATGCATATAAAGACTGTAAGACAAAGTCAGTGCACTAATTAACACTCATTGGCATTGATTAAAGCTGCTGCACACCAACCAGTGTTACCATAAAGAAAAGATGAAAACAGATGGATTGCAAGTTTTTTGGGTTTTTTTAAAAGTAGAATGGCTGTTTTTAACTTGCAGGTTTATTAAGTTGAGTACAGTTATTTGAGCTGAACAATACCACTCAGATTCAGAGAAAGTGCGTGACCAGTTGCTCAATTTAATGTGTAAACATAATAACTCTGATACTTTTTGAAACTAGTAACAGACTCAGCCTTCTCCCAGGATAATAGTTCTTGTAATGATTCACCTCTGGTAAAATAAAATAAACTTCCTCTTGATAAAAATATATTAGATTGATTTAAACATATGATTTAATTTTGTACATAACTAAAATTTATGACACATACACAGATTCTGAAAAATGATCTTTCAACATGTCTTTCTATATGATTCTTGTATGGATTGTGAATTTTAAATGTTTTTATATTAAAAGTGAAAATGGAGGAAAATGAGATGCATTTTCATCATTTGATGTGCTCTTATTTCTGGAAAGGTAAAAAAACTACAAACAGCAAAAAATTATGTGCCATTTATGGAGATGTTGCCATAGCTGAGAGATTTTACTCACAAGTGATTCAGAAGTGGAAATTTTTATCTAGAAGCCCAAGAATATTCGTAGGCCTGCAATTGTTGATAATTTTCTATGCCAAAAGCCAAAAATGGTTCGATTATTTATTTATGGAATTATACTTTTGTCCAGGGTCAGAGTATCTATACATTTTGCCTGCATAATATCTCTGTACCTTTGATCTCACAGCTGTGTGAGGCTTTGGAATTTGGGTAAATTTTTACATGATGGTATGCCTGACTCTTTCACGCTTCTCCTATATTCTTTAAATTATCAGTTAATGAGTATAGCACTCTGCTCTACTTCACCAAAGACTCCAAAGCTCAAAGGGAAAATAAATATGTGATGAATGGCAATTTTAGCCATTTCTTTATAATGAAAAATTGAGCATTCATTGGTGAATCAGCCAGTGTTACTTTCAATTGAAATTTATAAAATCTTTCTCTTAAAACAATTTTTAAAGAAAATAGGTTGCTCATGTCCAGTAACTGTTATCACTCATTCCAGTATTTATGGGGGCTTCCTTCCTAATATTTTATTTGAAGTAGTATGGAATGTTAACGTCTTTATTGTCATTTTCTCTTTGAGTTACATGTGACATCTGTTTTAGTTGTTGCTTCCCTTAACCTTAACTTCTTATCAGGTACTGTTTTTTTTTATTTTGTAGCACCAGCCCATAATGTTCAAAGAAAGATGCTCTTCAGCATGATCCACAATTATTACTTGGCTCATGATGTGTTTGTAGGTAGCATAGTAGAAATCTGTTTTTATATCTGCATTTGGAAATGAGCCTTTAATTTTTATGTTTATTTTATTTTGTTCTAGAAAGGTGGTTATCACTATTTCCTTCTCTAGGCAAAGGTTAGATTGCTTTGAGGTGTTGTTGTAAGCTGGTGCTGTTTTTCTTATTTTCTATGTAATTTCCAAGTACAGAAATTCAGTTCTGGAGAGATGTGTAGGAACATATTATGGAAAATGAGACACAGAAATCCAAATGCACATAAGAGTGAAAAATGCCTCCCAGAAACTAATCAAGAGGAAAGTTAGTGTCAAGTGTTTAGTATCTAATTACCTTTATGGCAATGATTGCAGAACAATTTCATCACAAATGAAAAAGAGATTTGAAGCAACAGAGATGCTAAGAATACCACAGACAAAATGGGTGAAACAAGGAAATTTTAAGAAAATTTATACTTAGAATTGGAAAGAGACCGCTGATGATTCTGAGACATAATGAGTAAAGAGGGGCTGGAGAATCTAATATGCACAGGACATATCAGCAGCAAGAGAAGCCAAAGGAAACAGCAAGAAAATGTCCTTAGAAACAAAGAGAAGAGTGCTGAACTGCTATGTAATATTTAATCTCCTATATAGCAGTTATTGCTGAACAAACTCTTCAGAAGAAGAAGAGACTTAAAGCTATGATGATTCTGGCCAAAATTTTGATTTGATTCAATCTTTTGAATCAAATCATGAAATATAGTTTGTTTTGAATCGCTACACTTCTATATCTTTCTACATTAATAAGCTCTATACTTGGACTTACATTGTTCCTAATATTTATCAACAACATTTCTAAAGTCATTAGTTCTTGACTCTGTATCTATGCTGATGAGACAAATATTTACTCCTGTCTGAATGGAAAATCTGATAGGTTTTTAAAAGTCAAATTGGCATCTGTTGTTAACCAGGGAAAGAAAAGGCTTATTGTTTTGCATTTTTATATAGAATTTTTTTTTTTTCAAATTAAATCTATCAGTTCACAGCTATTGTTATTTTATGTGAAAATGTTTAATTTTAATTTCTTTTTCCTTTTCATCATAAACATTTCAGTACTTTATGAAAAAAAAATTTTTTTCTAAATTGTTGGCATGTATGTTCACAAAAAATTTAACACCAAACTTCTGCTAACTAGGAATTAGTAGAAGTACAAGTAAAACTAACCTGACATTTTTCCCAGTTTGGTTAATTTGAGGTTAGTTCCTTTATTTATCTAACAACTTATATTCAAGTTTGTTTTTTTTTTAAATATGTAATTAGCTGAGTATTCAATAAAAATTTAATTTCATTCAGTTAATTTTTCCTATATTTATTTAATTGAAAAATGGTTTTCTTATAGATTTTGTCACGTAGAAAATACAAGATTATTATTTTAACATGGTGACATGTTCTAAAACAAAGAAAAGGTATTTGTAGACTATTAGAAGTAAAATGGCTTACCATTATTGATTTTATATCTTGGATGTATATTGACACTCTTGATCACATGTATTCTTCCACAGTGTTTTAATGAATGACCTATATATGCCAACATGAATTTTCTCTTCCTAGAAAAGATAAGGCAGTTTTTGAAATTTCATGAAGGTCTATTTTATTTTATGTTTTTAAATACAAGTCAGCAAGTTTATTGCAAAATGAATCAAATCAAGGGCATGTAAACTAATCTCACATAATATTACTCTCATTCACTCTCTCATTTTTTTTCAATGGCTCTCCACAGCTACCTACATTTTGTTGCTCTCAGCACTACTCTTACCTTTATGACATCTTTTGACTTTGTGGTATGTCTGTTTTTCTACTCATTTGTTCAAACTTGGCATGTATGGTATTCTCTTGTTTTTATTGCACCCTGTGAGTGTTAAATTCTCCAAGTCTTATTTCCTCATTATGTGTCCCAAAAATGCAGCTGTTTCTTTATGTTTGATATATTCAGCAACATGCATAACCAAAAGACATATTTCTAAAATCTGGTAATGTAATGCTAGTATTAACTGTTTTATTATAAGGAAGTGTTTGGCATTCATTGATAAAACTGCTACTGCTGCTTTCATTTGAAATTTATAAAATCTTTCTCTTGAAATAATTTTTTCAGAAAAAGGTCTAGTAGCTTTATCACTCTTTCTAGCACTGATGGAGGTTTTCCTTCCTAAACTATTATTTTAATGTAGCATGGAACATCAACATCTTGATTAAGTCATTATTTTCTCTTCCAGTTATGTGTTTCCATTTTAGTTGTTGCTGCTCTTGAAAGTCCTTAAATGATGTGGCTCCTCTTATCAGGTACAGTTTTTTGTGATTCAGTAGCACCAGTCCACAATGTTCAAAGAGGGATGGTCTTCACCAAGATTCACAGGCTTCACTTACTCAAAGACAATTTCAACCATTGATCTTAGAAAGCAATTGTATACAGCTAAGAGTTTAGATATTTCTGAATGGGTTGGGTGCCATGCATGACGTCTACATGTAAATCTTGATCTGACAAGCTATTTAAGAATGTGACTGGAATTTCCATGTTAATGTTTTGGGTTTGTAGCAATTTGCAGTGTTGGGCAAAACTACTTCCAGTGCAGCCGATTCTCTATGTTCAATTTCCTCATTTTCTATACTAAATTTGTTATCACTGATCCATACGCCAAGGTAATTGAAGTGTTTGGTATTTACTAATTTCTTAGCCTAAATTTTTATGATTGATTCAGGGTATGTGCCATTACTGCTTTCATTCCAATTCCAGATCACTGTTTTTGTTTTGGAAAGGTTTATTTTGAGTCTTATTTCTTGGAATACTTGGTTGAGAATGATGAACCAAAAGTCACATTTCTCAAATCTGGTAATACAGCATAACCTAAAGTCACATTTCTCAAATTCCTGGAATTTATTTTATCTAAAATTTCTTACAAGTGCTTCTATGTTTTACTGAAAATTTGTTCCAAATTGTTGGCACCAGAGGAGATTGTTCTTATACAATTACTTTAGTTGAAGAAGAAATACAGATTATACACTCTCCCTCCCAGAAACTGTAACTATGATCTGCTCAGCATAGTTGCAGTATAAACCACAGGTTGGCTCTGTGGGTGTGAAATAAATACAAATGTACTTGAGTGGGTGTCTATGACAGGGATTGGCTAGCCACCCAGGCAGATGGAAGCATTTGGAAGCAAGCAGCCAGTCATACAAATATAATCATCTGTAGCAACTATTTTTGGACAGATGTAATATTTTTCTGTATTGAAATATTTTGATTTCTCTTGAAATACTTGGACTTTATTCATTTTATTGGCAGATAAATTTTTTTTTCCTGTCTTTGATGATTCAGAATGCCATATTGTAAACAGGTCTATTATCGGTATAGGTAGCATAGCACTTATCAGCATTGGAAGTGGACTTGGCAAGCTGTGTTCAACTTCTGACTTAATCTGTTGCATTCACTTTCCCTCATATACCTTTTGGATAGGCATGATTCCATCTCTTCTCTGTTTAGTTAAAAGTTAAATAGCAGGACAGACTGTGCTTCTTGAGAAGGTTAACTCTGAATTCAAAACAATGGAGAAATCAATGAGAAACCACACTCTTTTCCCAAGAAAACATAGTAATTCACAAATAATAAAGAAAAGAAAGCCAAAAGACAGAAAATATTAATTGCACCACAAAATGGGAGACAAGAAAACAAAAATTGACAAAGGGATAAAAAAGAAATGTAATAATGAAAAGAAAACATACAGGTAATGTGTCATGATTAAGTACATTGGATAGAGTATTTAACATGAGAGGTCCAAATATATTTCTCCTGAGGGGAAAAAAGTCTCCTATCCATTGATTTGCTCACACCAACCCACATTTCCTATGAATGTGTGGCAATGAAGAAGAAAACAAAGTCTTACCTCAAAAAAGAATTCATGTTCTCTGTGCTGTTTGTTAAAAAAGAAAATCAACATCAAGATCAGGTCTACTTTAGCAATGCTTTGAAATAAATAAAAGAATGCTACTTTGAATGACAGAAAGATTCTTGTTTCTTCTTGGGTGAAGAAAGCAATTGTATGTTGCAAATCATACTTACCAATTTTTGACTCATGTCCCCTACCAAGTATATTTTTTAATTTGGACATGAGGTTTATGTGATTTGTATAATAATTTCAGAAGGTCTGTATGTGCATATATGTATAATTATATATATATATATATATATATATATATATATATATATATATATATATATAAAGAACAATTTTGGAGGAAAGATGTATGATTTTTTCCACTTTATCATACTATAAAACAGCCAGCCCAGCTTAATCCTGGGTTGTTCCCACACTGGTCATTGACTGGTTTTTATAGTTCGCTTCCTTGGTCAACTTCCCTCTTTCTACAGTAGGGGATGTTGGTTTCCCTTTTACAGGTGTCAGCTCTGCTTTCTGCTCTCCTGAAGCATTCAATTTGGTTTCTTCCTCACCTGAATTCAATCTGCTTGAGTAAAGAACACTAATTGGCTTCCCATTCTTGATGCAAGTCACCAATACTTTATCAATTGATTTCTTTCTATGCTTTTTCAGTTTCCATATTGCTGTCATTATGCAAGCAATAATTACTAAGATACCTAAGGTAGTGGACCAGATCATTATGATCCCTGAATTATTTCTCTTTATTGCATTCCCTTTTCCCATGGGACTCAATTTGTCTTTCAATTGTTCAAGACTAATTTTCTCTACCTGCCTTAATAACTTTTGAGAAATTCCTCTACCACTGGTTTCCATATCTCTCTCCAATTATTCAAACTTATTTTGATTAACTTCAATGAATCTTTCTCCTCATATTTCTCTTTGGCCTGATAAACGGAGGAGGAAGATTGATACTCCAAACACCAGCAGGTCTCTCCTAGCATATTCTAGATAGACCCATCTGACTCTGGGTAGCTATGGACTAAACCCCATCAAATATACTGATAGCTTATGGTAATACTGTATTTGTTAAAACTTCCACTCGACAATTTTCCTTAATCCTCTCTTTGTCACCCCCTAAACAATTCAAGCACACACAATCTGTGATTCCCCATCACATAAATGGGATTGACTGAAGTACACATCCCTAAAGCATCAGCTTCAAATATCCTTGCTTCTTCTGTCATCAGCAACATAGATTCCATTTTTGTTGAAGTTAAAGCTATATATTGTCCCTCAATTTGGTACTTTGCAACCTTCCCCAGTCCCTGTTCTGCACTGGGACAGGGGATGGGTAATTTTATCACCTGCTATATCTTTAAAAATTACTTTCCTTGTTTAATAATGGGAAAGCCACTAAAACTAACAGTCTGTTATCTTCTAGTGAAGTAACAAAATATCTCTATAACTCTTTGGTGGGGTCCACAGGCAACCTCAAATGGTGAGGTAACTTGGTTTGTATTTTCAACAGCAACTCCTTTAAGTGACCAGGGGTCACTATACTCAGGGACAAATGTCCCAATGATTAACATGTCCAGCTGAGCTCTCACATACTCTAACAAAATCATCACAGATTGGCTAGTTTGGCATAGCTTGTTAAGAATTATCAGCAACTGAAAATATTGCTGGACAAAACTACTTAACCCTGTATGCCAATTACCATGACAGCAGAGATATTGGCTACCTCTTGTCTCAATTTTTTCTTATCATTTATTAATCGACTTATTCTGCTTTCCACCAGTTCTAATCTCATCACATTCAGTATCAATATACTTCCTTGTACCACCTGGGCTAATTTCTTTGATCCTTTTCCACTCATCCCAGGTTTTTCCCTTATAATTTCAATTTCTACTTCAGTCACTGTTTCGAACAATGGGGATTACTGCTCTTTTCCTTCTTGTCTGTAACAGTTTGATTCCTTCTAAATAATTTTTCATATCCTTTCATCGGGATTCTATTATGGAAATCTCCAGCTCAGGGAGTACAGTAATCAAAGGTATTGTTCTTCTCTGATATAATTCTCCACAACCTTCATTTCCTGAGGTAATGTTTGCTTGACCATTTAAACATGGGTGACAGCAATAATAGTCCTTCATTATCTTTGTAGTACTGGGTCTCTGACCATCTACCTTCATTTTGTGGTGCCCCCCAGATAAACTTTCTGATGTTTGCTGTCCCTATTTCTGAAGGGACAATTTCTCCTCAGGTGTCCTGGTTCCCTGCAAAACCAGCACCTTCTTCTGAGGCAGTTTGCAGAAAAATGGCCAACCTGGTCACATGTCTAACATTGCCTGCCTCTCATTTTACAGGGACCACCCTCCCTATTACTTTTTATTCTGGGGTGGCCCATTGGCATTTCTCTGTTTCTGTCTTCCAGGTGCAAGTCTGGTGGTGGGGAGCCTCGGGTGTCTCTTTTTCTTGAATCCACACTACTTGGTTTGATGTCCTTTTTGGCCACCCTGATGCATTTTGGCTCATCAAAATCCAGAGGCAGTCCCCACTTTGCCAGACAATCCACTGCCCTATGACTTTCAGGATTACAAGTCCAGCAGATTAACCCATGTCTCTCACGTGTGGGCTCATAGAAACTATGTCCAAATGACCATGCTGTCCTATTGGGTACTTCTTCCCACTTTTCTGACTGGTCCTATGCACTTATACTCCTATTCTTCCTGCTACCTTCCTGACCTTGAACCCATGTTCCACTATTCCTCGTCTTTTCCCAAAATCTTCTTTTAAGACAAAAGGCTATCCATCAAGAATTACAAGGTAAACATAATAAATCATGGTGCAGAGCTAATATGTAGATTATGTGAATTTTCTTGAAACTATTAACCACTTGCTCTCTGGTTGTAATGACATGGAAGGATTACACAGATCAACATAAGGTGAGAAAATATTATTATATACCACATGCTGACAAATGGTATGAACCAGTTATAGAAGGTCATCAAGTCTATAGTCTTTAGAAATTTACTACTCATCCTGATAGACAGCTGGCCAGATCTCTTGATCAGGAGAAATAAAAAAATAAACCTAATTCCCATGATTCCATAGAAAAAAGGAAACCACCTTATTGGAAGGAAATTTAGAGACTTTCTCTTTTTCTTGGCCTCTCAAAAAGAGGGCATGTGGATTTGAGCTGCTTCAGGAATGAAGACCACAGATAAGTTTTACACAAATATCACTTTATATTACTTTTTAATGATAGACTTATCACTTGCAAACAATTTATTCATTCACCAAGACAAACACAAAAATCAGAAACATTTAACAACCACATTACACAAACTTTCATATATCTACTGAACTAGTACAACAAAATCCTTCCGATAATAAATCCTTATTCATTTATATAAATGTTTCACTTTGTCGTTATGATATATATATGTTATAATTTACTAACCAGAAACAGGAGTCAAACAAAGCCCATCATAACAAGCTAATAAACCAGACCTAGTGATTAAAGATTACAAATTACAAAATTGCCTTCTCACAGGTATGATAGCCATCTTCCCTCCTCCTTTAGTCTCATAGAATCCAGGAGTATGGGGCCACAACTTCTACTGCGATTTCCATAGTTTTATGGGATGAAGTAACTAGCCCCATACCCAACCAGTTTTATACCTGATTTTTCACTTACAGTACCCAGTGTTGCCAAGTGGACTCAAATCTAAGTACTGACCAGGCTTAATTGCTTAACTTCAGTGATCAAATGAGAATCAATTATTCAGTGTCATTTGATTGTAAGAACGGGTATGGCAGTGCTATCAAATAAAAATATATCTGTGAAAGAATATGATAAAGAAATAAATGTAAATATCTTGAAATTGAAAAAAATTGATACTTCCGTCTTGGATCAATGTAGTATCCATGCACTCTGTCTAGCATCAGCATAATATCTGTGTAGCTTTGGTCCCACAGCTAACTGCATAGGATTTGTGTAACCTGGGTAGATTTTGACATATGATTAAGTCTAAGTCTTTGACACAGCTCTTTTGTATTCTTTAAGTTATCTGTTAATGAGTGTAGCATCCTGATCTTCTTTATCGAAGGATCCAAAGCTAAAAGGGAAGATTTGTTTGTGGATGGGCAGTTCTATAGTGCCAAGATTGTTTTGTCTTAAGAAAATTCTTTAAGACAAATAAAGAATATTCTTTAAGATGAACAAATTATTTATGAAAACTAAGAAAAGTTGTAAAAATTTACATTTGAAATTTAGGTTTTCATCATAGAACAGATGATGCAGATACTTATTTTTTGACTTAGCTTGATTTCAATTTTGCAAGAAGAGCAAATGCTAGGTTTGAGAAAGTGAGCACTCCTTTTTGCTATCCTATGAGTGGAGACTTTCAGTGTGAAGTAAAAATGAAATCTTAGAACTGGAAAGAGAGAAGTCCAGTTGGCCATTTTAGTGTGAACAATACTGTACAGATGGTTTTTGAAAACTTGAAAAGTAAACATAAAGTAGTTTATGGTTTATTCAAATATTTGCTACTTTGTGTATGTCAGCAACTAATAAACCAACCAGCAAATCAATTTAAAATAAATACACTATACATCTTCAATACATTATATTAACAGATGAGAAACAATTTTCTTATTTTCTATCAAAGATGACATTTTTTATATTAAATAATTTTTAAAAGTTTACCCCATATCCAACAGTTATTTTAATTTTTTGTTTTTTTAATTTTCTTTTTTTAAATTATGTGCTTATAATTTTGAATTCTGACATTTTCTTTTTAAACATTAAGAAACAGTTTTTAACAGATATACTCAGAATGCATTTTGGAAACAAATCAGTTGCTAATGATGTCCTCAAAATGTGTTATGAAGTGCAAATCTAGAAGCAAAGCCCCAAATTAATAAAGAAATTTTATCTATGCAAAACTTAAATAATCCCAAGTAATCATAAATTAACCTCAAAAACTGTATTATTTTACTTTTCATTTTTTTAAAACTGTATTATTTCATTTTTCATCTCATAAAAATCCATCATCTAAGTGTTTCATTTTATTTATAAATTTTTCCTCCATAAATTTTAATTTGGATCCCTCTTTTTCAAATCCAGCTTATTAGGCATGAAATGACCTAACAAAGGTTGATATGTCTTTAAACCCAACAATCAAATCAAATCCAGTATTTTCCTTTTTTGATAACTACCTTGATTCAGTAAACTATTTTCTTTAACACATAGACTGCAAAAGGTTAATTATGAAATCTGACATTAAAATGCCAACTTAGACAATAAAAAACGTTTATGAGTTGATTTATAGCATTAACTGAAATTTTAACATTGTTTTCACACTGAAAGTATCATTGATTGATAGATTTTTTTCTATGGCTTATCAACCCTTTGCAGGTTATTTAAAGCCAGAAAATATTTTTACATTATAAGGTTTTTTTTAACCTAATAATGAATTAGTGATACAAGTCTTACTAATTAAACCATAGCTTAGGGGAGAAGAGGTAGATTCATACCTTTCCCAATGGTATTTGTGTGTAAGTGAATATAACAAACCCAATGAGAATTGGAACTCTGCTCTCTGATTAACAATTCCAAGTCATTAATTCATTACACCACCCACACAGCCAAACTTATATCACCTGGTATTCCCAAGCAAGTCAATGTGTTAAATGCATTCAACAAGAGAATTTCACATTAATATGAGACCAAGACAACTGTGAAAATGTTTCATCAAATAAAAAATAAAAAATAATTCCTAAAACCAACCAAACATTTCATTTGAAATATACAAGGACATACATACAAGCAATGTGCAGCAGTCAGAATGAATTGCTTGGATATGAGAGTCCCTGTGCACTTTGACCGTGGGGATTCCAAATAGACAGCTGATGGATAGCGTACAATGGAAGCTGGAAATCCAGACACTGAATATTTTCCATATTCATGACCTGCAAGAAAACATAAGCAGGGATTGATTAACTAATGAGAAAAAATGGCTAATTTTAGGAATATTTCTATGTCTTCACATCATCCTCAGTATTTTTTCTTTTCTAATGTTTACCCAATACAAGACCCAAGAGCCACTCAAGATAGAGGGGTATTGAATGATGTTGTATAAGAATAAGAGGATGTGGCAAGAAATGCAGTTTATGAGATGTAGGAAAAATAATGGTTAACCCTAGACTTGAAGGGGTTAAGATTGTAGTGATCAGGTAAACATCCTGTCAGGAGTCTGTTTCACAATTTAGCAGTTCTTGGGAGGAAGCTGTGTGAAACTTCCTTCTTATTAATGGAATACAAAAGGAATGATTTCTCCCCATGTATGCAGCATGGTGGGACTTAGCTGCAATGTTTAGGACTGGTGGGCCTAAGGAATGTAGCTTGTCAGGCCTTTTGTCAAGGAAATAGTGATAGAGTAGTGAGCTGGTATTTACCCAAACCTCCCCACAAGACAGGATGTGGCACAAGGCCGGTTTTTATGTGGGCCAATTCTGAGCTCATCGGCTCAGGCAAAAATTCCTCTGGTCCCCACATATATGAGGTCAGGTTTGTCTACCTCCCCAGATGAGACTCCGCCTATAGGCATAGCCTCATTTGGGTTCCTCCTTGAAAGCAGAGAGTTCGACAAGCCTGTCACGAGCCCAGCAGCAAACTGTCTGACAGTGATTTAGTTACAGAGTAATGAGAGGCTTTTGATGTCATCTGTGGGAAAGGGTTATAAGTTTGGGATAGACAAGATTACAGGAACAAGGAATTAAATATACAACATATATCAGAAGACAGTAGTAAATCCATATTTATAATGCTGCCTACGAAAATGCAAGCTCCATCAGACAATCAGCTTAATAAGCCACACAACTAAGCTTATCAACCAGATTCTGATGAATAAAAGATGTAGCAGACTGGAAATAGGGCAAGAGGGCTTCATTAAAGGTATTGGAACAAGAAATGTAATCTTTATGATCAGAATGCTATCAGAGTGATCAATACAAATGCAGTACATATACCTATGTTTCATAGACTATGCAAAGAATATGACAAGGTACAACATAAAGATCTGTTTGAACTGTTAGGAGAACCTGATTTATTTTAGAAAAATATTCGAATAATCCAAAACATTTACTGGTAGTAAACTACCAACATATAACCAGGAAATGAATGAAGCAAGTACACAAAAATAGAAAAGATGCATCTTCTCACCAGTTATATTTCATTTATACAGCACAGTGATGTTAAAAGAGCCAGAGGTTCTACCAGGATTTATTATTGGTGGACACAACTTCAACAACATAATATGCAGATGATGCCCTATTGATGATAGACACTGAAAGAAAACTGCAGGTACTTCTAGACAAGATAGTAAAGGATAGTGAAATGAATGAGCTAATCAAGAAAACAATGTATCATCATTAGCAAAAGAGATGGCCCAAAATGCAATCTACATATTGGAGATGTCAAAATAAAGTAAATGCACAGATGAAAATGTCTGCAAAATTTTATAAGACAATGGAAAATGTGACACAGAAGTCCAAAGACACAATGAAATAAAGAACCTTCCATTAAATAAGAAAAAAATTAAGGAAAATTTCATTAGAAGCAACGATAAGAGTGCTCAGATGTTATGTAATATCAGACCTCCTATATGGCAATGAATGTTGAACAGTTTCATCACAGATGAAGACAAAATGTAAGGCAACAGAGATATGGTTCTACAGAAGGATGCTGAGAATACCATAAATGGAACATGTGGGCAACAAGGAAGTTTTAAAGAAAATGAGGGATGAAAAGGACACTTCTGCTTTCTGGGGTACATGAGGAAAGAGGGCATGGAGAATTTGATACACACAAGACATATTGAAAGAAAGTGCAAGTAATCTAGTTAATGACCTTGTGTAAATTGATAGCAGAATATGAACAAGGGGGGACAATAAGGAAACAAACATTGCTTAGTGCTACAAGAATAGGAAGTTGTGGAGAGTTAAGAAAGACAATGAATAGATAGAGTATAAGGAGACAAGAAAGTGATGAAAAGAAGAAATAACCATGACATTTGACACATGCATGTGCACACATGCACACACACACACACAAAACAGCCCAACAAGAGCACCTCAACTAGTACATAAATTAATTACATGATCAAACTTAGTATAAAGAATACACAAAATAAGATAAAAAACTGTTAATTGTTGAAACCTCTTCAAGAGCGGATTGAACAATTACCAAGCTTATGAAACTCTAGAGGTGCAAATGAAGCTGAATATAACATGAATCAGCTAAGTGATAAATTACATATATGTGTGTGTGTGATATTCTTTAAAAAAAAAGAAATCGCAATTTTTTGTTCAGAGAAAAGAATAAAATGTGACCAAGCAAGAAATAAAATTTTGTTGAATAACTAAAAATCCAATGAATTGATTTTTATCTAGTGCATTAGTGAACACCTTGAAAAGCAGAAATGATTTTCTCTTCTGACTTTTATTTTCACATTTATCTTATATATATATATATATTGCTTGTATGTATTTGTAAACACCTGTACCTAAAAGTAATCTTAATTTCTAAGTGTGTTAGTTAAATAGTATTAAAATTTAAATAACTTAATTATCGATGTTAGAAAGATGAAACTTTGTAACATGATAATTTGATGTAAGTTTTAAATAATGTATAAATGTCAGTTTTGTGTCAGTTATTTATGCAAATTTTTATGTAAATTAAATATTATATATTTATTTTTATGTAAATTATATGCTGACTAAATTCTACTTTACATTGGTTTCTTTTGAGCTGGAATATTATGTTTATAAACAATATTTAATAAAATAAGTTTTATTTTGTTTGAAGTTTTTCAACTTATAAAATATTCTTTAATGTGCTTGTTATAATTTAAGAGTATAAAATTAATTCTTTTATCAAATTTAAATATATATCTTTATCTATGTGCCATGTCCCTTCCTATCCTTTGTGGCTCTTAGTAATGTTTGTCTCTTTACCATTCCCCCACTCATTCACATAAGCATATCAGATAGTGATTTTCCAAGCATAGATTAGATGTGGCACAAGGCCGAAATTAGGGGGCACCCAGTGAGGATCGAACTCACTACTCAGTCATAATTGTTCTAGCGAGCCAACCTTGCTACCATTACACCGTCTCGAGGCGCCCAAAGTGATTTTCCAAGTGTAGCTCGGATGTGGCACAAGGCCAAAAGTAAGAGGCACCCAGTGAGGATCGAACTCACTACTCAGTTGTAATTGTTCTAGCGAGACAAGCTTGCTAACCATTACACCATTTCGAGGTACCCAAAGCATATCAGATAAGTAGCATGCTGCTTAACCTGTCTGTTTAACCTTTAATATGTCCTGTGAGCATCAAATTTTCAAAGCCCCCTTTCCTTATTATATGTCTTAGAAATATCAGCTATCTCTTTCTGATTCTAAGGATGTCTCCTTTTTGGTTTCGTTTTCCTTAAAACTTCATTATTGCTTATATGCTTCATCCATACTATTCTCAGCATCCTTCTGTAGAACAATGTCTGTTGATTCACATTCCCTCTCCATCTATGAGGAAATTGTCCAGTATTCACTGTCATATAGGAGGATTGATATTACATAGCAGTTCAGCATGCTTTTCTTTGTTTCTGAAAGAATTTTCCCATTTTTTAGTACTTACTTTTTGGAAGACATCTTTTGCTATTCCACTGCTTCTTCAGATGTTGGTATCATATTTTCCATCCTCTGTTAAAAACATTTCCCAGATATTTAAACTTCTGTACTTGTTTGATGTTGAAATCTTCAAGTTGTAGTTTGAATTTTGGGCCTTTCTTTTGCTGATAACCATAAATTCTGTCTTCTTACAATTGATAGCCCTTTCTTCTTGCTTTCCATTCTGTTGTGTCGGAAACCTACCACCCCTCTTGAAGATGAACTTGTCTGCGTCTGTGAACAAAGACTTTAAATAGTGGCATGTCAGTTGACATGGAAAAGACAGATAGACAGAGAAGTTCTTAGCTGAGCTAGTTATTGACTACTCAGGCAATTTTTTACCAACCTATTAAAACCCTTTTTATTGTTACGTGTTATTTGGCGTTTGTCTCTACTAACCCCAAATCAACATCATAACACTTTCCTACCTTGTCTAGGACATACTGTAGTTTTCCTTCTGTGTATGAACACACTATCATTTATTTATCTTATATTGTTAAGATTGTGTCCACTAATGATAAATCATGGTGAGTTCTCCAGCTCCCTTAAGATGGCCTCCCTGTAGAGGTTCAATAAATCTGGTGATTTGTAATATGATAATTTGATGTAAGTTTGTCTTATGCACCTTTCTATTTTTGTGTACCTACTCAATTCTTTTTCTACCCATATGCAGGCAGTTTACTCTCAGTATAAGTTCTGGATTATTCTAACATTTCCTAAATAGATGTAGTTTTCCTAGCAGCTCAAGTAGATCTTTGGGCTGTAAATTATCAAATGCTTTTGCATAGTCTATGAAACATAAGTGTATATCCTGATGCATTTGTATTGCTCTCTTTGATATAATTCTTACTGCTTTGTTCCTGTTCATCTTGCCCAATGCTGATCTTACTTCAGACCTTAATATTTCCAGTTCATATTTTTGTGTATTGCAGGTTTCTCTCTGTCATTGTAAAATAGTTCTCCAACATATTTGCTCCATCTTTGAAGAATTTTTTCTTTTTCTATTATGAGTGTTCATTCTTTCGATTTATACAACCTGTTGATGAGCACATCTTTTGTCCTGTTAATTCTTTTATTCATACTTTCCTTATCTGTGATGCTCATTCTTTCTATTTCCATGCACTTGTCATTGATCTATTTTTCTTTAGCCTGCCTACATTTGTTTCTAATTTCTGTGTTTAGTGTTCCCTAAACTGTACCATTCCTTGGCATTGTTTATTGTCTCTTTTTCATTATCTTGAGAATTTAATCTATCTCCCACTTTTTTTTTTTTTTTTTTGTCTCATTTTCTTTGAGAAGATCTCATTCACCAATGTTACTTGTGTTTCCCTTAACATGTTCCACTTTGAATTTCTAGTCTCACTCAAGTTATATTTGTTTTTAACTCTATTTGCATCTCTATACAACTTTTGTCATTCAGGAGTTTGTTGTATAATAGTTTACACATTACTTTAGTCTTATTTAATTTCCATAATTTTACTCTGAGGTAGCAAGCAACTAGAAGAGGATCACTTCTACAGTCAGCACTTTGATAGGTTTGACAGTGTAAAACTGCATTTCTGAATGTTTTGTTGAGAGTTATACAATCAATCTGATTCTTTGTATCTTCTCCTGGGCTTCTCCATTTTCATAAGCACCTTGGGTGTTCTTGAAACTAGATGTTGGTTACTATTTGGTTATTTGCTGTGCATCATTGAACCCATCTTTCACCTTTTTGTTTTGAGTTCTTAATCTGAATCTGATGATTGTAATTTCCTATGCTTTGCATTGTCTTGGCATTATCCAGTTTATTGTTCAAAGTTATCAGTTTATTCCTAAGTGTTTTGTGTAGTCAGTGCATATACAACTATAACTGATATGTTAAAAGCTTCCCTTTCAGTTTAACAGAAATAATTCTGCCAGACAGTTGACAATATCTCAGAACACATTTTTTCATGTCATTGTCTAGTATTAGTCCTACTCCTTTTTCATTTTTTCTCTACCTGTATATATGAACATGTGTGTGTTATTAACTAAATCTCCATTATTTGCCCACTTAATTTCACATGCTCCCCTAATGTTAATATTTAGCTTATTCATTTCTGGCTTGATATTTTCAAGCTGGCCATATTGGTGTAATGTCCTTACATTCCATGTTCATATTTAATATATTTTGCTTGTTACAGTCACTGGATAATCATTCATTTCTCTCCTTACTGGGTGAGGGGTCAGTCCCAAAATGCTTGACACCTTTATAAAACATTTTTTTTTTTACATTCATTTTGCAAATTTATATAGATTTTTATAATTATTCATAACACACATGTAATAATCAGTACAATATTATCTTTTAAATTAAGATCTGTTGTTGGGCCAAAAATATTTAATTCACTTATATGCATGAGTATATTATACACTCTGTAAATAAAAATCCTCTTTAGGTAATAACTGCAAGAAATGTAGAAATATAATATTTGGTAAAAACCATGGGATGGACAGACTTTCTGGTAGTTCTGTAATATTATGATACATAATATTTGAAATAATAAGTTTCAATGATGTATGACTTGACAAACAGACCCTACTAAAAAGTAGGAAGTTTTTTAAGCATTAACTCAATTATACAATCCTTATTCAAATAATATTTCAAGTTTATACCTTCTTTTTTTAAGTAAATAAAAAAAAAGGAAAGCAAAAGACAGTACAATTATTTAACAGTCCATCATAATTTTTGAAAAGATGAAAGTGATATTGAAAGAAGAGAAAATACTTTTAAATATGAACAAAACCAAGTTCACTTTCCTATTTGTTGATGAAGTCTGCTATTTATAACATGCTTTTGATAATTATTTTTTTCTCTGTGGATTGTTTTAATGAATGATATTAAATTTAAAAAAAAAAAAATAAAGTATCAGCTAGAAACTTTCTTTCGGTCTACAAATAACTAAGAAGAAATTAATCTTACCAGTGCTATTTTCAGCCCAAATAAACTGTGGAACTTTCAGCAGGAACACAAGAGCAAGAATGGCAGACATAATTTCCCAAGTAAAATGATGTTTTGAGTTTAAAATGACTGTCTTTCTAAAAAATATTTTTTAACCTTAATAAAAGAATGCAAATTCATATACATTCCACATCAATGTTTCATTTTTCTGTCTTCAGGCTGGTGGAGTAGCCACAGCAGAGAATAACAGATTTTCTGGTGGCAACACATGCACACTCACAGGTAGAATGATTAATGACTTTTTTATTATAATTCATGACATCAGTATGGATATAATATTAACAATTTCAATAATGACAGTGTTGTAGGTTTGCAGGTTTTGTTTTATTTCTTTTGAAGTAAATCTTACAAAAATTTTAGAGACTTTTTGTTAATATTTTTACATCCTTTTTGATGCACCCACCCTGCCCACCAAAAGTATAATATCCTATTATAATTGGGCTTGTCCTTCCTTTCATTAGTTTGCATGACCATTATGTCCTGCCAATACCTCATAAATAATGGACTATTCCATTTTGATCATGTGGAAAGAGGGGAAAAGACACTACCTGGTTTTAGTGAGAAAATGAAAGAAAGAAAGAAGAGAAAGATGTGTTTAATGCCTCCTGCCAATAGTTCATAAATAATGGACTATTCTGTATTGATTGCATAGAAAAACAAAACGCTTATCAGAGATGCTACTTGGATTCAGTGAGAAAATAAATGAATGAAAGAAAGAAAAAAGGGAAGATAGAAGTGTTTAACAGCTATTTCAGTGAAATGGAAAAAATTGTAAATTTCAAATCTTTTCATTTGTACCCCCTTTTTAAAATAATGACAAGAATTCATATTTATGATTTGTTAATGTTGTTAATTTCAAATATTTAAGAATATGATAGGGGGATATTTTATTTTTATAGAACTCGCTATGAGCTTATTCAGTTATTAACTAAAGAATTAAGATTCATCAGAAAATTCAAATAGGAAAAATCATGAAATTTTCATGTGTATTTCTAATAATAATTAATTACAAAAAATATAAAATTCAAGTTCAAGTAAGCTGTTCTAAACTGGAATTATTAGATTAAGTCAACTTAGGTACCAGTTTGTATTTGTTGAGCAATCAAACAGAAATTAACAGTAGCTTGTGAGATAAACATGCTCGCTATCATTCAAGATAACTTCTCAGCTAAGTAAATATTGGTGGATCATAGAGTAATTAATGGAGACTGAATTCACAAGATTATACTGAATACATCACCTTCAGAAAGTGTCCCCAAAAGGAGATACATTTTAAGTAGATGCATGCAGACTCAAGTATAAACCTGATTAATATTTACCTACAGACTCAAGTGTAAGCCTGACCAAAGTTTACCTACAGATTTCTGTATAAACTTGACCAATATTTACCCACAGATTCCTGTATAAACTTGACCAATATTTACCCACAGATTCCTGTATAAACTTGACCAATGTTTACCTACAGATTCCTGTATAAACTTGACCAATGTTTACCTACAGGTTCCTGTATGAACTTGACTAATGTTTACCTACAGATTCCTGTATAAACTTGACCAATATTCACATACAGACTCAAGTATAAACATGACTAGTGTTTACACTTAAAACTTCTTGGTTCTGACCAGTAACACTAAAAAATATCTTGTTCCAAAACTTACAATCATTCTCTAAATTTAATTTAATATCATCATTAACTTTGAAGGGACTTATAATTTTACTGCTGAAAATACCTAACACAAATCATTACTCCACCTCCTCACATTTGTCTCATAAGTCATCTTGGTTGACTATTTCCATAAAGGATTTAACCATTTGTTCAACCACCAGATCTATACAATGTAGCTCAAAATTAAAAATTACTATTGAGGAATTAGTTTTTTGTACTTCTTTTCCAAGCTTACACATTTTTCTTTATTGTGTTTATTTACAAGTGTTAAAGTTTTGAAGCTTTCAAAATCTTTACACAATAGTCTTAATATTCTGCATCTTTACTTTCTATTTCCATTTGCAATGTCAGTATCTTCAAATATTTTCCTGCATTTTTTACTTTTTTCTTTTGCTTATTATCCTTTTTAATTTTGCTTAAATCTCTTTTCGTGACATTTTCTTAGATATATTTTTCTTTTTCTATCTTACCAATGTTTACAAATCAGTTCCATAATCTCTGGTCAACTATTTTGTAATCTTCAATGTTATGTTCCTGTCATGTTTCTCTTTTGAGGTTATATACTTCTTAATATTCACAACAATCTTTATATGACTGCCAATAAAATCTATCAATAACTATAAAATAATATATATTGCTTTACAATATGATGAACATTCTTCAAGCTCCAGCATAAAATCTCACACCATCAAATAAATTGTTGTAAATATTCCTAATAAAAATAGGTATTATAGGTGAAAGTCACATTATATATTTATCATATCAGCAAATCCTGAAGATTTTACCAATATTGGTTAATACCAATTTTATTTTGAAAACAATTTGCATTATAAAGTCTGATACTCTATATATCCATATACACTGACAGAAAATGAATTCCAAAACCCTCATTGACAATGCCAACTTTCATTGGGTTGTGATGTGTGCATGCATGTAGGTAATAAATATTCAGATAAAAGTTTCAAAATCTTCAGCTATCTTATGACATCATAATACTTCCACCAGCACACTATTTGTAATAGAGTTTTTGATGTGACCCTATTGGAAAGGTGCTAATAGATGGAAAAACACTAAATTCCAATAGACTGAAGATATACCGATGACCAGATGAAGGGAACTGAAAGAAAAGGATATTTGTTTTTTGTTATGGTGAAACACACCTATTCTATAGTTAATAGACTCTCCCACCTAATATAAGTAGGAGTAGTAAGAGAAACAAGGGCAGTCCATGTCAGTTTGACAGTCAACAGTTAGTCGAATACGAACTCAGTCAGCGAACCACAACAAGATTACTCTGCGTAATACCTATTATATCAAGTTCCTAATGTTTTGTATGTCGAATTATTTAGGACTGATTTAGTACAAATACAAGCCTCCACTGCGAAACAACTCCACAGCAACTTTGGCGATGAGGATTCACACTCATACGGAGGAAGGAAATAATTGCTAGCCACAATAACTTTGGCGATGAGGATTCGCACTCATTCGGAGGAAGAAAAAATTCACTCACCACAATAACTTCGGCGACAAAGTCTCGGATTCACATTTAAAAAAAAAAAAAAAAAAAAAACTTGGCAAAGCTTTTCGCAAGCCAAGACGTCAACTTAGTGATGAAAAAAAATCTGTCATATTCTCAACTGAGAAAAGAAATTTTTTTTTCTCCCGATAATACAGTTTGCTCAAATAGGTCACAAATTGCAAATTCGTAGGACCAACCCCAACACTACAGTATTTAGGCATTGTGTAAACTTTTTGCAAAGATGGAGGAATGCAAAAATATATTCCGGGAATTCTTTAAGTTCCAGTCGGAACAACAGATGACAATATTAGAGCAACAAAAACATTCCAGATGCAAGTACAGAAGGAAACTTCCAATAGACAAATGCAATTCCAACAAAAAATGGAACAGATGCATAGGGAGTTTCAAAACAAAATTCTGGAAATAACTGAGAAGAGGAAAGAGAAAAATCTACAAAATGATTCTTTCCCAGAGAATACAATATGGAATTCAATTGAAATATTCACGTACAGTCCAGATGAAGAGATAACTTTTGAGGAGTATTATAAAAAATATACGGACGTGTATAATGAGGACTGCCATTCATGGTCTGAAGGAAAGAAGGTTAGGCTTCTTTTTAAGCAAATTAGGAACTGCTGAGCATAACAAATTGAAAAAAAACTACATTTTACCGAAAAAAAAGACATCTTTGCAAGAGGTTGACATTTACTGATGAAAGATGACAAACAAGACTATATAAATATATGAATAAGCATTGTGAAAAAAAGACATTTAAGTGCTTGGTGTTTGTTCAGGGGCTGGTATCGGAAAGAGACGCAGAGTTGAGAAAATTAGTACTGGCAAAATTGGAAAGCAATCCAAGTATTACGGTACAGAAATTGGCAGAAGACTGCACAAGATATGTTAGCATAAAGAAAGATTCGAAAAAAATAGAACAGTCTGGCATTTTGCATGTAAGGAAAATACGCTACAAAAAGAAAGTCCGTCTACCAAAAAGAATTCTAAAATTGTGGATTATCAAGCAAAAAGTGAAATATCAGAGAAAAATAAAGAAAAACTCCCGAAGCCATGTTTTGCTTGCGGTGAACTACACTGGTACAGATATTACAATTTTAGGAATAAAAAATGTTTCAACTGTAAAAGCGTGGGTCATAAAAGCACACATTGCAGGTCAAAAAATAAAGACAATAAAATAAGAAAATTAAATCCAACGAAGTAAAAGATGGAATAACCAGAAAATTTGTTACTGTTGAAATAAGTAATAAAAATATAAGAATGCAACTTGACACTGGCTCAGATCTATCTATCATAAATTTGCATACGTGGAAGAAGTTGGGGAAACTGACTTTAATGAAGATAAAGAAAATCGCGAGGTCAATGATGGGAGAAAAAATACAATTTATTGGGGAATTTGTTACAAACATCATATTAAATAAAAAAACGCGAAAAGCTAAACTATTTGTCATAGAAAATACCACGAACTTACTTGGTACAAATTGGATAACAATTCCAATTATGGAAACTACCAATAAATTCTTTCTGTTACAAGGTAGAAAGTTTAAACATTGAAGCCCAAAAATTAATAAAGAAATCCAGGGTTGGGAATGTGTACCAAGATGGAGGCAAAATTCCAGCTAAAAGAAAAGGCTCAGGCGGTATTCAAAAAGAAAAGGAATGTGCTATGTGCCTCAATTGAACAGATAGATAAAGAATTGGACAGATTAGAGAAAACCAGTGTACTTAAAAAAGTTGAGTATAGTGAATGGGCAACATCAACGGTATATGTGAAAAAAAAGCCCCAGAAAATAAAGATGAAGCCGACACCAAGAAAAACTGGGGAGTGAGTTACCTGCAGCCAAGGACATGCAGTATTATTAAATGATTTAAGTCAACTGAAGTCACCGCAGAAAATGTTAAGAAGCACAAGATCAACAAAAGGGAAGCTAGAGGCTGAACAAATAGAACCACAAGAAGAACCTACAGAAACTGTGACCCCATTCTTAAGAAGCTCAAAGCGGAAGGTTGTTTCTGGTAACACTATGGAGGTACCAAAAAATAGAAAAGTGGATTGGCAATATGATGTACTTGGTGAAAGGCAAAATCTTCACGTGCTGAAGGCACATTAACCAGATCAGACGACACTCTTCAGACGTGGTTGACAGCGGTCCCATGGAAGAATCGCCGATGGAGGTGATTTTCGATATGTTTGATCTAACAACGCCTGCAACAATTTTACCTGAGAAAAAGAAAGACAACTGATCATTTAAAAGTGGATCCAAAACATAGCAGATACGCTATGATGTTGCTAAAAAAATGAAAATATTTCATGTAAAAAATAAAGAAAGAAAACTGTTTTACTCCTATGTAAAACTAGTAAAGTTTTAGGAGGAGGGTGTTAGGGTGAAACACACCTATTCTATAGTTAATAGACTCTCCCACCTAATGTAAGTAAGAGTAGTAAGAGAAACGAGGGTCAGTCAATGTCGGACAACAGTAATCGACAGTTAGTCGAATACAAAAGTAGTCAGTGACCACAACAAGATTACTCTGCGTAATACCTATTATATCAAGTTCCTAATGTTTTGTATGTCAAACTATTTAGGACCGATTTAGTACAAATACAAGCCTCCACTGCGAAACAACTCCACAACATTTTTAATTGAGAAAAAAACTAGAAGACTGATAAACAGTAAATTCCTATAGACTGAAGATATACCAATGACCAGATCAGGGAAACTCAAAGAAAAGGATATTTGTTTTCTTTTATTGGAAAAAAAACTAGAAGGTAATTAAATTTCTCGTCTGCAAGAGAGATAAAACAAAGAGACCATCTGGTTTTGATTAAGAACTGAAATTAAGTGATGAGCTATTCTGGAGGTCTAAGGACCTCTTGGAAAGAAATAGATAATGACCATGAAGCAATTAAATTAATTAAGATTTGGTCATTGTGATAAACCATCCCTACCCCTTGCAAGACAGGTTTAGTCAGAATTCCAAGGTACTCTCCTATATTTGGACATTTACAGGGAGAGCCCTGATTGGTTGTTTGGGGAGTGCTGGCATACCCAGAGTACATCATTCCCCACTCCAGCCCTTGCACATGGGTCCATAAAAACAGAACACTGAGTAGATGCAGAGACAGTGCGGAGACACAGCAGACAGACTATGGCAGAGGGACTGCAGAGAGAGCAGAGAACCAATGTTTCACCTGAATTCATGTGTTTGGCCATCCTGAAGAAACAGCCTCTAACTTAAAGCCTTGTTCCAAAATTATAACAACAAGGTGTCACTATAATCAGGAAGGGTTGATAGTTATTGCATGGAGAGCATAAACCTGCTTCAGCCATCAATAACTTTATTATCAACTTTGTATCAAGGAAATGTATAGAAATACTTTTTTTTTATGCAATTTATTTTTTTCTTTTTGTGAATCTTTACTCTAACCAGACCAAACCAGGAAGTAGATTCTAATCAGGGACAACACCGCCATACAGGCCCATTTAGTCAACCTGTACGGGAAGCACTGCATAATTTGATAAAAGGGGCCCCAGCCTAACTCTCAGCGGCTATTGCCTTAGCAAAGGATAGCCAGAGGATCTGGGAAAAGGTTAGGAGGAAGGGAGTAATGACATGGAATTGAGAGATAGGCAGGCAGATTGGGGGTAGGAATCCCCCGCCCCGTGTGATAGGAAGGTGAAGCGGGAAGAGGTCGAACCAGAAGAATGGGAAGAGGTTCCCAGTAGAAGGGCCTAGACACTGGGACATGGATTTTACCTAGTAGAATGGGAGTAATATATTGGGCCTGTCATTATGAAGGTGGACTGTCCAATAAAATGGAGATTACCTTGGAACCACGATGAATTAAAATATAAAAGATGTGGTCATCAAGGTCATAAGGTGAAATGGTGCTGGATCAGGAAGGTGCCTGATCCCCATGCCACCAAGCATACAGAATCAGGGAAATGCCAGTGGGCTTCCCCAAAAGTAGAAGGGAGGGTGACCCAGTTAAAGAGGAATGGAGCGCGGTGTTGGACATGTGGCCAGGTTGGTCACTTCACCAAAAAGTACCCTGAGAGGAGGTGCTGGTCCCTGCAATGAACCAGGACACCTGAAAGGAAATTACCCTTATAGAAGAAATAGGGAAGGACCTAGAAATGTCTGCCATGGAGCACCACAAGGGAATAAGAAATAGTTGAGGCCCCCCTGTGGTGACAACTGTGGTGGGGTTACTGCTGCTGGCACCCATGTTTGGATGGGGGAAATAATGTCACTCCAGAAGAAGGATAGCTAAGGTATTCTCCCTGCTGATCCAAGGGGAAGAACTGACGTGTAAGGCAGTGGTATCTAGGTTGACAATGAGGGTCCTGATCAGTACAGGGATATCGGTGTCTTTGGTCACTGAGGACTGATATAGAAGCCTCTGGAAGAGGGGATAGATGAAAAGATCTGACATAGAGGTTATTCAAGCAGATAGGAGGCCTATGACCATAAGGGCAATAGCGAGACTCCCAGTAAAGGTAGGAGGAACAGAGAGTGTCCATAAATTTTATGTGACACCAGAGTTGTGTGAGGAAGTGATCCTAGGAGAGGGTTGGCTGTATCAACACAAGGCGCACATAAGATTCCATCTCACTGTATTAGTGTTAGATGGCACAGAGATGCCTTTGAAAGAAGCACCTGATGAGTCAGAAGTAGTGGTGGCTGACGAAGATATTAAGTTTTCCCCTAGAACAGTGGTGTCAGGTAGAAGCAGGCTAGCCACTGGAAGAAGGGGGATGAAAGGAATCATCCAATTAATACTGATGGAGGTGTGCAGTCCTGGGGGTGTATGAAGTGGTTTTGTGTGAGGCAGTGGTGGAAATGGCTGAGGTGGTGCCTATAATGTTGGCCAGTCAGGCAATAAAATAAAAGGGGAAGAGGTAGGAAGGGCCTTACCACTGCAGTTCATACAACAGGTGAAATTTAATAGAGAGGAAAGAAATGTCCCAGATAAAGCTAGAGAAGTAAGGGACAAGTTGCCTCTGGAAAATTTAGGGCCATAATAGGATGTCTGTTGAGGGTCAAATATGGTCAAGATGGAAATAGATACCAACGATGAAGTGCCAATCAAGTTAAGACCCTACCAGACACCCATACACAAGAGACCCCTGGCGGAAGAGGCGGTCTGAAATATGTGAGAGTCAGCTATAATTGAGAGATTTAGGTCACCTTGGAGCTTCGCAATAGTAGTAGTGGATAAAAATATGGTAGGCACAGATTCTGTTTTGATTTCAGGAAGCTGAACACCATCTCAAAACCATTAGTACTACCCTTGCCATGATCGATGACATACTGGCCCTCCTGGGGAAGGCTAGGTGTTTCCTACCATTGATTTGAGATTAGATTATTGGTAGGTAGCCCTCAATGAGGCTGATAGAGAGAAGGCCGCATTTGCGTGCCACATGGGTCTGTTTCAGTTCTGGATCATGCCATTTGGTTTGGTCAATGCCCAGGCATTTTTCTGCAGCTAATATTCATAGTGCTGGGCGGGATCAAAGGTTTTGCTATGGCCTATATGGATGACATTCTGATATTCTCAGAAATGCCAGAACAGCATTTTGACCACTTGAGTCAGGTGCTGGGGTGATTGGGGAGGCACAGACTGAAATTAAAGTTGTCGAAGGGACGATTCCTGAGAGAAGAAACAAAGTACTTGGGGTTTGCAATAAATGGGGAAGGAATCAAACCTAACCTGGACAAGGTAGAGGTAATCAGAGAAATGTCTGAGGCAAAGACAGTAAAGCAGGTGAGAGGGTTCATAGGAGCCATAGACTAATACAGATGATTCATTCCAGCATTTTCTAGACCAGCCCTCTGATAGCTTTAGCAAAGAAGGATGCTAGATTTAAATAGACGGAGGACTGTCAGAGGGCTTTTGACTGCCTGAAGGAGCAGTTAATGACTGTTTCTTTACTGACTTGTCCAGACCTTAGGAAGCCAATGGTCCTCTACACAGACGCTAGTGAACAATGCATAAGAGCAGTTCTTACCTAACCATTCCCAAACAGAGATGGTCCAGTGCCAGGTATACCAGAAGAAATGCCAGTGTATTTCCTATCACACAGACTCCCAGAGACCCAGCAGAGATGGCCAGTGATAGAGCAAGAGGCATATGCTATCATGTACACACTGTAGAAGTTGGACTATTACCTGATTGAGGCAGTATTTACAATTAAGACTGACATAAACCTCTTCAGTATTTGTTGGAGGCTGACTGGACAAATAAGAAGATTCAGCAGAGTGTGTTGAAATTGAGTGAGTACAACTGCAAGATAGAATATCTGGCCAGCTGGGACAACACATGTGCAGACTTGTTGTCCAGAATACCAAAGCAAGTGGAGGTGGAATCAGTGAAGGTAGAGTCGGGAGTAGATGATAGGGCCTATTAGATTAGAGTGATTAACTCAAATAGGCTGAGAAACAGTCTTGTATGGGAGACTAATGTGGAAGAGAGTAGCCAGGTAATGACTGACCCTCACTGGATGGAGGATATTGAGAAGTGTCAAATGGATGATGAGATAGCTACCCTCAGGGCGAGGGTGAAGGCAAGAGACCTCCAAGTATGCAGCACATGAAGGGAGGTTATATTGCCTCTCAGGAAGAGATGAAGAGATGAGGGTCAGACTGTATGTGCCTAGGGGTCTGATAGCTGAAATATTGGGGTAGTGTCATGATAATCTAGGTCATATGGGGATTGATAAATCCTGTGACCTAGTGGGGAGAACTTATTACTGGCCTGGGCTGTATACCGATGTTACCAGCTATGTTCAGAGCTGCATGATATGTCAGGCCCAGAATAGAAGATAGCCCCTCTGGAAGAGATGGATATCCCAAATTTCCCCTTTGGAAAGGTTAGTATGGATGTGTCAGGACCATACGGGGAGACCTCCAGGGGGAAGGTGTATATAGTGAGCTTTTAGACTGGCTAACAAATTGGTCTGAGGCATATGTCGTGCCAAATAAGAAAGCTCAAACAGTGGTTGATTTAATATTGAATGAGATATTCCCTAAGTATGGAACCCCTGTCCAACTGGTCTCGGACAATGGACCAGAAAATGTGAATAGATTAATGGCTGAGACCTGGCAAGCCTGAATATAGCTCACATAACCACTTCTCTCTATCATCCCCAGAGTAATGCAAAAATAGAAAAGTTTCATAGAACCTTGGGAGATATGTTGACTAAGTTGGCAAAGGATAACACAGAGAATTGGGACCTGTATTTAACACAGGCTTTGGTAGCCGTGAGGTTTACAATAAATGAAACCTCTTGCCATACTGTACAGGTGAGATGTGATCTTGCCCATAGATAATTTTTAAGACTCTGTAGGAGGTATATAGTGAAAGACCACCACCAATTGATAATCCTGCAGCAGACCAAGAGAAGGATAAAAAGAGCACAAAAGAAGAGAAATGATAGAGTGAATAGAGGGATAAAGGAGGTAGAGTTAGGAGTTGGGGACCCCGTGTTGTATAAAATTCACTAGAGAGAAGGAAAATTGGATCAGAAGTGGGAACCCTATTATAGAAGAGTGGAACAGATAGTCTCATTTATGATCTGGGATCAGATGACAGGGCAAGTTAAGAGGGCTCATCCTGATGATCTAAAATTAGCCAAAATAGCTGATTGGGAGGTAACTGAATCATGGAACAAGGAACCAGAGAGGAAGAAGGTAACCCTTGTGGAGCCAGAAGAAATGAAGATGGACAAAGACTCTGAAGAGGATGAAAGAGAAAGAAGTAACCAGTGCATAGAAATCCACGACAATGCATTGAGTGGGGTGACCCATGCAACCCCATCACCAAAAGGTCCTTGGGACATCCCTGGCCCAGCCTATCAGCATCACAGAACTATAACAAAGATGAGAGACCCAAGTGGCAAGGTCCAAGAGTCAGGCTTGAAGCCTTCTGAAAAGGAGGAAGAGGATGATACCTCTGTTCCAACTCCAAAAAACGATTAAGGGGAGAAGAAACTGGCCCAGAATTAACCCTTAAGCAGAGACACTGTGCATCCAGTGGTGGTATTGGTGGGGCCCAATTCTGGGGCAGAAAACACTGCATGTCTGCCTAAAATCAATCAATCCACTAAAATTTTAACTAAGACAAGAGAAGTAAAATGAGGAATCTCATTGTCCTTGCAGGAATGGCTGGTGTGAAAGGACTGATACTGCTACTGGTGATGATGATGATATATACCTGGAGACACAGTCAAAATACAGTTTTCAAGAAAAAAGTGAAGTGATAATAACCAGGTCAAAATGGCTGGTCACTTTCGTAATAGACTTAAACCCATACAAGTTGCTATTGGACAAAATGGAGGATGAATTGGCTAAGCTGGGTGTAGCAAGGAAGCAAATAACCTAGAAATATATCATGGAAGAGAAATTAAATTATTGGACTCCATGGAGCTGGAAACAGCCATATTGGAGGCTCGGTGGAGGGGTATGAAGGATTACCTGAAATGGGTGGAGCTGTAACAAAACAGGAAGAAGTAAGTGGTACTCCCTATTGTAGGAAAAGCACTTAGTGTCTTGTTCAGAACAGTGACCAATGATGATATCGAGTCTATAAGAAAGAAATTGGGAGAGGTAGAAAAGCATCAGAGGGTCTTAACCCAGGTGGTGAGAGAAAGCATACTGATACTGAATGTGATGAATAGAACTAATGAAAAATAGTGTAAATATCAATTGGTTGCTAAGCAGTTTGTGAGAGTTGAGGCAGGAAATATATAATAACTGAAGAACTGTGGCAAACGAATTTCAGACACGACATGGCTTTGTACAGCAGTACTTCTAGCTAATAAGCATGTAAGCGGTCAATTGGATATGTTGTCATTAGGACAAGTCACTTGAAAGAATTGTTATTAAAGATACAGGCTGAATTGCCCCATCATTTAAGGTTGCTGGTGGACCCCACTAAGCAATTGTAGAAATACTACAATGCACTAGGTTGTGTTACCTTGTTAAATGATGAGATGTTGTTGGTCTTGATCTCCATTCTGCTGCTGGACCAGGAAAGCATATTTGAAGTATATCAAGTAGTTAATTTACCCATCCCCCTACCACTAATGCAGGGATTGGGGGTGGTAGCTAAGTAACAAGTTGAAACAGAGTATATGGCAATGAACTCAGCTAGGATGAAATTTATGATACTGACAGCCAAAGAGGTGAGGGAATGTCAGACGGATGCATTGGGCATGTGTACATCATCAAGCCCCATTTATGTTACGGCAAATTACAAACTGTGTGTGCTAGAGTTATTTAAATGAAATAAGAAAGAAATTAAAGAAAGCTGTCAAGTGGAATAACTCACGAATGCTGTGCTGCCCCAGGCTATTAGTGTCTCTGACGCGATCTGGGCAGTTGCTACCCAAAAACAAATTGATCTGTCTAGGGTGTGTAGGGAAGAACCCACTAGAATCTTGGGGGTGAAACTTCCATTGTCCCCAGTTGAGCAGCCGCTAGGATATTTGGCCTTTGGAGTGTCCATTTCACTTCCACCATATTATCAGGCAGAAGAAAAATATGAGGAACGGGACTCACTCCTAGAAACAGTAAAGAAAAGCCTAAGTAATTGGACAGAATTATAGGAACCAGTGGTGGACAAATTCACTGAAAGTACCCTAAAGAAAATGCCAAAATTGCTAGAGCCCGTAGACAGAATTAGCCTGGATCAGTTGAGGGAAAAACTAAATACTTTAGGAGAGAGTATAGTCAGGGAGGAAAATAAGAAGACTATAATGAACTGGTCAGCATCAGTATGCACCCTGATAATTATTGCTGCTATAATGATGGCAATATGGAAACTAAAAAGGTTTAGGGAATGTAGTGACACTGGCAAATTAATATACCTAATTTGCATAAGTGCAAGAGAAAGCCTATATAACTGGTCACTGAGAATAACGTGGGACAAAGACAAGCTTAGTGACTGACTAATGCTAAACTTCGACTTCACATCAGGGAAAAGTCGGCTGATGGTGTTCTGTCAAATTCACGGCAGCTCAAGTAGGGAGTGCTGTGCAGTGTTCTTTACCCAAACAGGTTGAACCAAGATGTAAAAGAGACTAGGCTGGATTTGAAAGAGTAGGTGGACCTAGAGCCAACACCTGTTGATGAGAGACCGAAGCCTCCTATTGTGAGAAAGGTGACCAAACAGGGCAGACCATAAAAATAAAAAGAAAGACTGTAAAGGGTGCTGCAAACCCCAGATATACACAATGCATGATAATCAACATAAACAAAAGCAAAAAAGGGAACTTCTAAGGGGTGCTGATAACCCCATATGTTGAAGTGATGCATGATGTAAACAGAAGAAAAAAAAAGACATTTAAAATTGTATGATATATGGAGCAAGAGAACTTTCGGAAATGTTGCATGAAAAATGGGGATGCATGCTAAGTAGATTGGTAGGGAAGCTACATTACAATGCTGGGAAAGTGACTGAAACTGAAATGCCAAGTCAGAACTAATAATATTGCAAATTTTTTTGTCAAGAATCTCTAGATATATACAGAAGCACCAGACCATATGTGGCAGCAATATTCAATGTATGAACAAATGGTATAAAAATGTAAGATAGATGCCTGCTGCCAAAAGGTTCAGTGTCATATATCTATCTATCTATCTATCTATCTATCTATCTATCTATATATATATATATATATATATATATATATATATATATGTGTGTATATATATATATATATATATTAGTTATATAGATAGATATACGACACTATATTATATATATATAAAAGCTGGCTGTTCATTTCTGAGCACACCTATCTGCTAGGGGAGCTAGCCAATCCCTGTTGCAGATACATGCTCAGGCACATTGGTCTTTGTTCAACACCCACAGAGCCATTCTATGGTTTTATACTGCAACTACAATGAGTGGAGCCAAGTTAGAGTTTCTAAGAGAGAGTGCATCATCTGCCATAATCAACAGTTTGAATGTCAGTATGCTCAAACCATTAGTCATGATGACTTGTGACTTTGTGCTAGCACAGCGATCAACAGCCTCCAGACAGGTTCGTCTACCCAATTTCATTCACAAGACTTGTATCATGGCTAAATTTCAGGAATTTTGCAAAGGTGCCACTCACTGGGATTACCTAGCCTAATAACATCAAGAAATCACCTCCCTGACAAATCAGCCATGGTGAGATTTGAACTTAAGTCTCATGGTTGGAAAGTGAACACTGTAACGACTCGGTCAGATTCCCACATATATATACATATATATATATATATATATATATATAATAAATTTGGGTAATCCCAACAGTTATAAGTTATTGTCATTTGGAAACTACCTTCATGAACGGTTTTCCAAATGTCAATAACTTATATATATGAGTGTGTGTTTGTGTGTATGAAAGAACAGCAAGAAAGAGAGCTAAAAATGTGTAGAGAATGTCCATTATCTTTGTTCTCTGATTTCCAAGTTTGCAGATAAATTTAATTTTCATTTCTAAAAAAACATTTTGAGAAAACATCTTCGGGAATAAATGTTTACTCAAAGGTGACATCTGGCTGTTAGCCAATGAGACATTTCATGCAAATATTATAGCAGCTACATAATTAAAGACAATCCTCTTTGTTTTTCTTTGTAATTCTAAACAAAATATAGTTCTGTCTTTAATCTGTCATTCACTTCTCAAATGAAAACCAACTGAAATAAGAGATGATGGTGTACCCTCTCCCCAACTCAACACATGCATATTCAAGCAATGTTTTCCGTTTTGCTATCCCACCCTGCCATTCCATTTACACAAGCTTTAGGCACCTCAGGTCAGTGTAATGGTTAGCAGGCTTGTCTCACTAGAACAATTACAATTAGTAAGTTCGATCCTCACTGGGTGCCCCATACTTTCGGCCTTGTGCCACATCTAAGCTACACTTGGAAAATCACTTCATTTACACAAGCTTACTAAGTATGCTCCCTCTGCCCCTGTTGCCTTCAGTAATGTCCTGTCAGTGTCAATTTCTTCAAACACTCTTTCCTTATTATTTATCCCTGAAATTCTGTCTTTTTCTGATTGTAATTATAAGTGTTTTTGTTTCTGTTTTTTTAAACTGTAAATTAGATAAAGGGTTCATTTCAAAATTCCCTGAACGTTACCCATATTGATAGACACCTCAAGAAGCCTGGAGGATAAAATGTTCTGGCCTTTAGGTTTATTTGATATTTGGTATCAGTAAGCAAAATTAAATTCCTCTCCAAGTTTACAGTTTGAGAAAATTTTACCATATGATATAATATAAAAAATTACCCCACCTCCAAACAAAGTCAGTGTGCCTTATAAATAAAAATAAATATAAATATGTCTCTGTGTTTTTTCTTTTGATAAAAAATTGATGTTACTATAGTTTGATACATTCTACTGCCAATTCAGTATATTGATAGATACTAATTATTTGCCAGCACACTGTTTATTTAATCTGTGGTATCACAGGGAGGATTCATGACACAGATACATAAAACTTTCATTCACTATTACATAACTAATTACTAATTCTAATGAAAGAATATTAAAATATGAAGTTTTATTAAAAATCACCTTGACTTGACTTACCAGACTGTTGAGTGCCATTTCGCTCCACTGGTCACAACATTTTTGCTGTTTTAGTCATTAAATGTTGCCATTTCACAAGCATGTTGTCTGTGTCTTCACAGGTTTTGAATTTACAGTTAGTCTTAGATTGATTGCAAACTTCTATTAAATTTCATTGTATTTTTGGCAAAGTTTTTCCCTTGACATTGCTATTATTTTATGTTCCTTTTTTTCCCATAGCAATATTATTATTTTAAAAAACGATTAGAATTTTAATAAAAAACAAACATATGAAAGTGAATTTATACATTTTCTTTGTTCTTGAGAATTTACAACAAAAATATTAAACACATATTTATTAGTGTAGTATTGTATATAAATGAAATTGCAAAATGCCACAGCAAATGCCAGTCAAGCTACCATCTGTTGACCTGACAACATCTATTCCACAGATCACTCGACTTCATAACAATTATTTACAAGAATAATTTTATACTTACAACATTATAAACATATGCAAACCAACTAATTAATACAATGCAATATTTATCATTTATCAATTTATAAAGAAATAAATATGAAAATTTTTTTATTCAGAAAAATTTACTAAATTCTAAAAATGGGAACCAATTATAATTAATTTTTTATTATTTACTATTGATTCGACATCCTTGAACCATAGATCATGATTATAAAAAAATTGGAAAATTTAAACAAAAAGTATTTAAACCAAAAAAGTTTTTTTTTTTCAAAATTATTTCTTTATAAAATGATATATATTTCTTTCTTTTTATGTGCCATGTCCTTTCAGGATGTAAGTGATCATGACTCTCCACCTTTCTCTATCCCTTGCAGCTCTCAACAAGTTCCTTCCCTCTGCTTCCTCCCCCAGATCACATTCTGTCATCCACTTGCTTAAACCTGCGAGGTATGTTACACGTTTTCCCTTGTCTCTCTTTCCCTCTATTCAACTCGTGAGTATGGGAATGTTTATAAAATAGTAAATAATAAATATTTCATAGTACTTGGTTCATATATATCTTGTAAATAAACATTGCCAAGGGAGTCTGGGTAGTATACAGCAATAGCCATGTTAACAGAAAAACCATCCTTTTGAAACAACAATTTTTTGCAGATACAACACCGTGCCATATTTTTCTTGTATGCTAACAAGAGATTTCTTTTTTGGATTTAATGTGTGTAAGGTTTGGTTTTTGTTAAGTATTGAGTTAAAGGCAGAATTATATTAATATATTTTATTAAGATTTATTTGCAGTCGATAAGCTAGGGTATATGTTAACTATTCCTAGAATCCCAAGTGAAGGCGTTCTTCCAGTTGTATTCTTATGCTAAGAGGTTTACATTGAGTATATGTAGGGAAATAGTTCCTATGCTACTGTTACACCCCTGTCACTAATGAACAATAAATAATTGTTTTTATACCTGCAAATTTAATGTTCAATTGTTACTTTTGTATTTGGGCAGCATGTGTATTTCATGGCCACTTCTAGTTATGTTAAGTGTTGGATGTTTTGGTATTCTCTGGTCTGGAGTGTTGTTTATGTTGTTTTGTGGTGGTATTTTATTTTGTAGTGGGGTGATGTCATCATTGAAACAAACCCGTTTATGAGTGGATGTTTCTGCCTCTCTTATTTGGACTCTGTTTTGTTTCTTGGAAGATCCATCTGGGAGTTTAAGAATATAGGATCTTGGTTCTGCACATTTAGTCATTACCATTGCCGCTTTCCATTGCCCGTTTTGGTGATCTAATACATACACATTTTGTTCTTGGACCAATGGTGGTAGGTCATGTGCTGTTTTGTCATAATATCCTTTTTGCGTGTTCTCTCTGTGTTTTAACACTTCATGAACATGATCAAAGTTGGAGAACCTTGGAATTGGGGTTTTTGTTATAATGCTTGTTTTCATAATACGGTTGTTCAACAGTTCACTTGGACTTGGAAGATTGTGGTTGATGGGTGTTGCTCAAACACGTAGCATTGCTAAATCAGGATCTCTTCCCACTTGCTTTGCCTTGAGTAAGGTCCTTTTGACAGTTTGAATCTGTCTTTCCACAAAACCATTTGATTTGGGGAACCTTGGTGATGACGTTACATGGTCAAATTGCCATTATTGGGCAAATTCTTTGGATGTTTTATTGCAGTATTATGGTCCATCATCACTGATCAGCTTGGTGGGAATACCATATTCTGAGAATATTTGCTTCATTGTTGAGACAACCATATTGCTTTAGTTCTGGCCTGTCATTTTGCTTATAACAGGGAATTTGCTGTAGTAATCAGCAATTATTAGGTATTCATAGTCATTGAAGTGAAACAAATCAGTATCAACAACTTCCTATACTCAGTTTAGGATATCATGTGGTTGTAGGTTTTCCTTTGGTTGTGTAGGAAGATTTTCTTGGCATGTTTTCAATACCAACACAGATTCCTTTCCAGTATACTGCATCTCTAGCTTGAAGGCATGTCTTCTTAATGCTTTGGTGGCTGTAATGAGGCTGGTCTGGGATGATTTTCTATTGATTTTCTGGAACCAAAATTATTGATCCCTTTAGCAGGATACCATCATTGACAGAGAGTTCATCCCTGTATAACTAATATGAATGTATTGCAGGTGGTAAGTCCTTGATCGAATCTGGCCAACCCGTTATTAAGACCTTGTGTAACTGACTGAGAAGTGGATCTTTCATGGTTTCATTTCTCATGTCATTCAAATGATCGCTGATGAACCTTACAGGATCAATTCTAACACCTAGGGCAATTGTATCCTTATTTGTAGTAGAGGGGAGATGAATTATTGCATCTGCTAAAATCATTTCTTTTCTTGGCCTATATTCTATGTGTATCTGGTATCCCTGTAGTTTTAGTATTATATGTTGTAGTCTAGGGGATGCACTAGTCAGTGGTTTTTACAGTATCATAACCAGTGGTCAGTAAGTACTTTGAATTGATGGCTGTAGAGATGTTTGGAATCTTTGGACTCCAAATACAATTGCTAGAAATTTCCTTTCAATGCATGCATAGCATTTCTCTGTGTCTGATAAGGATTTTGATGCATAAGCAATTGGTTTGCTGTTTTGCATCAGTGCAGCTCCAAGTTCTTTCAGGCTTGCATCAGTTTGTAGAGTTGGCATCTTGTCTGTATCAAAATAAATAAGGGTTGAGTTTTGGTTAATCTCTGTTTTGAGATTTTCAAAACATTGATTTTGGTATTCTTCCCACAGAAACATTATTTTTCTCTAACAGGCTTCCCAGTGTGTATGTCTTGTCAGCCAGGTTTGGAATAAGTGGTGACAAATAGGTAAGAAAACCTAAGAATTCTTTCTTTCATGTTTGGGATGGCATGTTCTGTAAGTTATTGATCTATTCTGGATCCAGACTAACATGATTTTCACTGTATATCATTGCAAAAATAGACTTGGACTTGATTTTGCATTTTGCTGAGTTGAACACAAGACCATTATCTTTTGCTGTTGGCATGAGTTTGTGCAAAATTTTGTCATGCTCTTCTGATTTGGAATAAATAGCAACATCATCAGTGATTCCTACTGCATCATTGACTTGCTCAAGGATTTGCTCCATCTTAATTTGGAAAATATCCTGAGATATGCTCAATCCAAATGGTAATATCTGGAAGCAGTGTCTTCTATAATGTGATTGGACTGTTGTTAGCAGCTGAGAGTTTCCATCCAAGTGTATAGACCAGTAACCATCTTTGGCATCAAGCTTGGAAAATAACTTGGCACCTGCAAAGTGATGTGATAACTCTTCTATTGTAGGGATTTTGTGATGTGGTCTTTTAATTACTGTGTTTAAGTGTTTTGGATCTAGGGATGTTCTTAGACTTCCATCCTATTTGTGTGAGTATGCTAGTCTTGAAAACCAGTCTGTTGATTCTATCACTTTTCTGATGATATTGTTTTTTACCATTTTGTCAAGTTATGATGTCCATTAATGCAATTGGAGTTTTCCTAGATGCATTAATTTGTAATTGTATGTTCTTGTTGACAGAGAGTTTTACAGGCCCTGGCATAGAGCCAATTTTGTTGAAGTGATCTTAGTACATGAGTATCAGCTCTTCAATTGTATTTATCTGTGTTTGTTGTGAGTTAATTTTTTTTTTTACTGTGCAGTGTAAGGTAATTAATTTAAGCTGTTCTAATGATGTTATTCCTAGAACTGATGGTATTTGTACATCCACTATGTAGAAGATGCTGTTATGCCAGTTTGAATTGTATTTGCATGGTATTCTGATGCTACCATAGCATTTTATTAGTGTGTGATTCTATGCTACCAGTTTTTCTGTTTGTTTTAGTTTTCCATTCTGGAAAACCGTCAGAGTCTAGTTTTTCTGGAAACATTCTGTGGAATGTACTGACTGGTTGTGTATTTCCTTGGACACCTGTATCTATTTTTAGATGCAACCTGTGGATTCCACTTCTGTTTTGCAGTCTTATTTTAATATAAATGAAGGCTTCAACTCTCTTTTGAGAGATGGAGGGTATTTTTATGTTACTAAATGTTAGGCCTTCAAGCGCTTCCTCTAGTCCTTGGGCATTGTATAATGCATCAGTCTGGATGGCTAGACTATTCTCATTTGAGTTCTTCATGTGTTGAAGTAGATGTTGTGACTTTGGGTTGGTATGACCCTGGCTTAGTGACCTTGACCTTTTTTTTTAAATTTTGTTTGACAGGCAAACATTGCCTAGTGGTTGGCTTTGCTACATGAGTTGTATGTCAATCCAAATGCTGGACAGGATTCACAGCAAAGTGCATGACTTCTCCCACAACTGAGGCAGTTTTTTTAACATGTTGGTGTGCCTATGGCTTGTATAGCAGTGCCTGTAGCTTTGTTGGTATTTTTTTGCATGACCATAATTTGCTTTGTATAGATGATTGATGCTTCATAGGCTTTGCTGAACTTAAATGTTTCGTCAAGTGTCAGTTTGTCTTCTTTTTTTAACAGTTCCTACTGGAAGTCTGCAAATGGGGTGCTGGCAATAATGTTTTATTATCCACTGCTATTGTTCAGTCTCTGATAGTGAACATCTTTGTGTTAGTCGCCTGCATCTATTAACAAAATCATCTCGTGACTCATCTGATTTCTGTACAGTTCCATTCACTGTTTAAAAAGTTTGAACATTTCTGCCACGTTAGGCATCATGCAATCTATGGTAGGGATATCGCTGGCAGACATGTTTAATAAATAAATATGTCCACATGAACACAGCAAATAGGGATACAGTCTTTGTCTGCTATGCATATGTGTGGGTAAGGAGAAAAGCAGGGAAGGTATATTGTGTAGGTGTTTGTGACCATTCCATATGTGTATGTATGAGGGACTGAAGGGAAGCAGTATTCTGACAAAACAGAGAAGACAAAGGGACAGTGACTTAGAAGAAGGGATATAGTAAGTAATAGAGTAAATAATAGCTGAGATGTAGAATACAAGGAAAATGTTTGTTTAGAATTATTGTTTTGTTTTTTTGTTTCTTAAAAGTGTGAATGGGTTATCTTGATAGGAGCTTCTATGTGTTTTGGGGCATCAACTGTTGTCCAAGCTGTTGCTTCATTTGCAATATTTTTGTGTATCATTTGAATTTTCTTCTTTCCAACAATATAGACTGGAAATGTTGATGGTTGCTTCTTCACCGACTGTGTACAAACATTTGTTTTGTTGATATCAACTTGATACTATTGTTTTTCTTTTGATATTGCATGTTTTCTTTTCAATATTGTGTGTTTTCTGCTGCCACCATGTAATGTTTGGTTGTTCTGAAGTATTGAGTGAAAGGTGAAGTTATATTAATATATTTTATTAATACTTATTTACAGTTAATAAGCTTGGGTACACATTGACTATTCCCAGAATTCCAAGTGAAGGTGTTCTTCTAGTTATATTCCTACACTAAAGGGTTCATATCGAGTGTGCATAGGGAAGTAGTTCCTATGTTACTGTTACAATGTGTATTGCAGTTTCCCAATTGAGTGTCCATTCCAAGCATCTTTGGCTAATCTATTCACCATTTTCGTTATGCTGATGTTTACAATAGATTCATATGTGAATAATTTTATTCTTTTACTACTACTACTACTAATAATAATTATTTATACTAGTTTTAACCTTAAAATTTCATGGTTTTCCTATATTAATCTTCTGATGAGTCTTATTTCTTCAGTTAATGACTGAATAATGTCATGTTGAGTTCTACAACAATAAAATACCTGTAGAAATTCTATGACATTGTTAAATATTTGAGCTTAACAACTTTAGCAAAATATAGCAATAACAATCATAAATACGAATGCTGGTCGTTATTTTAAGAAGTAAGGAGGGAAGGAAAAGATCTGAAACTGACAACTTTTTCCATTACACTGAAACAGGCAATAACACTTCTGTCTTCCCTTCTTTCATTTACTTACTAGAAGCAAGTAGCATCTTTTGATATGTCTTTTGCATGTTAAGCCATAAAAAACGCTATAAAAGGGGTCACAGGGAAGTTCAACAGGCAGTCAACAGGTGGCCACAAAGGAGACCGGTCACGTTCAGCAGCTGTCAGCAGGAGAGCACCAACCACCGTCAACATGTGTGAACTACTATGAGAGATCGACCAGATCCGAAAACCGGCTTATGAACTTTACCACAAGGTAGCTGTCCCAAACCCTCACGTTCCTGTTGAAATAAACCACGTAAATCTATTTCTACTGTTGTCGTATTTCTTTCTTGCAACCATACGCTTGTCTATAACACTGGTGTCAGAAGCGTACAGCAAGAGAAATATAGCCGACTACACGAGCTTCACCCGAGCCGAACTATTTACTCTCATTAAGGAACAGAAAACACTACTATTCAACTTGAAAACGGGACCAACACAGCCTTCTGAAGCCACGATACAGGAAATTCAAGCCGACATAAACGACATGCTGACTGCCCTAAAAACTACTTCAACACCTCCCACCGCTCAAACAAACGGCGATTACAGCTTAATGATGCGCCAACAAACTATACGCGACACATTGAAGCTAGAGAAAACTTTTCAACCTGGACACGACGTGAACCGATTCGTCACGGCCCTAAACAAAGCATTACACAATCCACGTCACGCCAGAACTCGGCACCTCTCCCAGCCTGGAATGTGAATTCGTCAAGTCTGCTAAAGATTTACTGGACCAAAGTATCTTTCAGCAGATGGTTGGCTCAAAAAAGGACATATCCACCTTCGAACAACTGAAGGAATATTTATTAGGAGTCAACCAGATGACTAACTTCCAACACCTCAGTCAAGCCTGGGACCTGGAACGGCAAGACGGCGAAAAATTAACAGACTTCGCGGGTTGACTTGAAAACACCCTTAGAGAGGCAGCCGTCCACATAAAAAACAAATACAAAAAAGACAAAAATACAGACTTAACAGTCGATAGACTTATTTCCATCATCGGCACTATGCTAATGAGCGAAAAGGTGAAAAGTTGGAACTCAAATCTCTACCCATATCTCGTCAAGACAATGGACAACCACTATTCAGCCATTGGCATAACCTCCGAAGCTCAAAGATACCTTGATCGCGGTGTAAAATCCAACGACACAACTTCGCACGACACTGTATCTCACACAGAAACCACAGCGGTCAAACCAAAGAAACGCGCCACTCCAACCCAGCAGGCAACCAAACCCACAGCAGACGGCAGAAACCATCAGCACACACCACGAATCAGCGTGTGCAAGAACTACTTCAGAGGTCGCCCCTGCCACCATGGGCTAACTGTGTATATCGCTACCCACCACCGCACTCGGGCACAGGCCCATATCGCAAGAACGAATGACAATATACAAGCCATAAATGATGTGGAACAGGATTTTCACCGGGCAGGACAAGATGTGATGCCTCGTTCGTCATGCCCCTACGTCAGCCATCACACTTTCAACTTTCAAGGACTCGCTCACCATTCACCGCTCGTCCAGTCCACCTTCAGGGACATCACCTTCTCTGGCGTCGCAATGCTAGACTCTGGATGCTCCACCTGCATCGTACCAATATCTCAGTTACCCAGAGAAGCCAAGAAACTCATGACCCGCTCTGACGTCGTAGTAAAAGGAATCAATGGCAGCACCACTGCCCTCGGCGAACTGACTTGCGACATCACCATCGGCAGTCGAGACTCACCCACATTCAAAAAGGTTAACGTGCTGGTAACTACCCAAACCACACCAATCCTAATCAGCCAAAATATCCTACGTCACAACCTGCTCAATTCCTATCTAATCGACAACCAAAATGCGACTATAGAATTCAGACGCACACTTTCCTCAGGATATGCAACACACACAGCCGCAATCATATCACCGTCAACCAACGATCCAGCATATGGCGCCCAAGCTGACATCATCCAAAACCAGCCTACTATGGAACTACAGCCCAACATCCAGACACTGGATCAAAAGCTAACCTGGCTAAAACATAACACGGGACTATCACTACCAAACCACCCGAACTGAGACGAACGAGAGGCCACTGCAAACTTACTCATTCGCTACGCTGACATTATCGGCACAGAAAGCAGCAGCAAAGGCACATTCATCCGACCCATCCGCATACCGACCAACGGCCAGTCTCGCAGCCAGAAACAACACCCGATAGCCCAGGCCATGGAAGCAGACGTAGATACCGAAATTAAGCGTATGGCTGATGAAGGTATCATTGAAAACTGCAGCGACCCCCAAAGGCTTCAATAGCCCTGTATTTGCCGTACACAAGAAGAAACGGATCGATTCGCGTCGTCGTTAACTTTAAAAGAACTCTCAACAAGGTCTTAGTCGATCTTGACCTTACCCAATGCCAAGGATCGACCACTTGTTCAACAAAATCGGCAAAGGCAATAGATATTTTACTACCCTTGATCTACGTAATGGCTACTGGCAAATTGAGATCGACAAAGCGAGACCGATACAAAACAGCATTTACATGGAAGGACCAATGCTATCAATACACGCGCCTGGCCTTTGGCCTTACATCTGCCGGACAAATCTCCCGTTGCATAGCAGAAGCCCTAGCCACGGTCACATCCCGTGATGACATTTCTTCCTATATCGACGACAACCTGGTCCACACTAGGACATTTAGGGAGTACATACTCTCCCTCGAACAATTTTTACTGCCCTCGAAAAATTCGGACTCAAGCTGAATCCTGATAAATGTTCCTTCCTCGCATCAGAGGCAAAATTCCTCGGACGCATAGTAAACAGCGAAGGATTCAAGGCTGATCCAGAATACGTTCGTGCCATCAGGGAAATGAAACCTCCAACATCAAAAAAGGAATTACAAAGCCTTATCGGCCGTTTAGTGTGGATCAGACAATTCCTAGAGACACGTCTTCACGAACAAATCAGGTCAGATATGTTTTCAAAACTTATAGGTCCCATACACGAATTCAACAAGGTTAATAAACCGTTTGTCTGGGACGCAAAATGCCGACAGAGCCTCAAAAAAAAATCAAGGACCGTCTCTCTTTCGCCACCCGTCATCTCGTTTCCAGATTTCTCCAAACTTTTCACACTCACCACCAACGCCAGTGACGCCGCATGTGGAGCAATCTTAATGCAAGAAGCCGACAACGGGAAGAAAGATATCATAGCGGTCGCTTCCCATACATTCAACTCCATGGAACAGAACTGGTCCACAATGGAAAGAGATGCATATGCAATAAAGTGGGCAATATTGAAATTTGATTATTTCCTCCGCAACCGCCCCTTCGTCATCTTCACCGACCACAGATCGCTGACATATCTGGACCAATGAGAGTTCAATAATGCCAAAATACGATGATGGCAAGAAAAAATTTCATGTTATAAATTCGTCTTGGAATATGTTGAAGGCGAATCAAATGTATGGGCTGACATGCTCAGCAGAGGCTGCGGACATAAGAAAACGAAAGCCCCGAACGACCCTACACCGGCAGGCAGGACATTCGAGGTAAGCGGTTCAGACCTCCGCGTATACATCCCATCTTGGTGCCTCGGCAAGTTTAACGATTTACAGCTCATTCCTAAAACGCCCGCACCCACAAGCGCATCACCAACGCATTTTTCGCCTATCACTCCACCACCACCACCATCATCCCCACTGAGAGAATCTGCAACCAGCTCGGCATCGCAGATGAACAACTGAAGGATGACGTCCTGGCAAAAATCATCAGCGCCCTCCAGTCACCCACCCCAAGCAAACCTCATATCGATCCTGACGACCACCGAGCTACGCTTTTCAAAAAACATTTCCACCAATTTTTTCTAGAACCAGGCACCTCCGTTTTGATGATAAGAGACAGTAAACACTCTCCGAGATTGGTTGTACCATACAAACTACGATCCATATACCTCTACCAGGCACACGAGGGCAACAACCACTCAGGTGTCACCCGTATGCGAGAACTCCTTTCCAGCTACTGGTGGGAATTCAAAAACCGCGACATCAAGGCCTATGTCGATTCTTGCGACACATGTGCTAAGTGCAAGGGAAACTACGGTAGATGTACCCACTGGCCCATTGGCCACTGCAAACGAGGAAAGAGACCATTCGATCTCGTCTTTGTAGACTGTCACAATGCCCAACTCAAAGGGAAAATGCTACATCCTAACCATCTTGGATAGCTTCAGCCGACATTTTACAGCTATACCATGCGCGAGAGACCGTGCTATCGACGCCGCCTGCAGATTGTACCATTTCTTCCTTCGACACAGAGAGATTCACGCATAGTATCCTCTGATCGAGGCACACACTTCACTGGAGAAGTTTATCGACAATTCTGTAACCAGATGTCAATCACATAAAGAACTTCACTGTCCTTGGCGCCCGCAAAGCTCAGGAAATATCGAGACAACATCGCACGATGAAGAACGCACTTTATATGTTATGCGAAGACAGGAACTGTGAATGGACAGGCGTTCTAGAATCTGTCGTTTCGTCCATGAATGCCACGACTAACAGCGCCACCGGTGTCCCCAAGACTATGCCATTACCGGCCGTCACCCCAACATTGGCCTACCTACACTACACAGAAAAGAAATCACAAGCAGCGATCCTGGAGCATATGGAATGCAAATTAATGCCCTGCTAAAGAAGGTTCACCACCACGTCACCCTGGCCAACGATGAAGCCAACCACAAACTTGAGACTAACTTAAATCGCCTCACATACAAGGACCCAATACAAGTAGGCGACAAGGTTTTACTTCATCGGCCACACTCAACTGTTGCCCAATCCTCTCATCTGCCCTGGATAGGAAATTACACCATTATAAAAAGAACAATATGATGTGTCAGGTGCAAAACGATGATGGTGATACAATCTGGATTCACCGTGCACATATCCGACGACTGGCTGCACGCCCAACACATCTAATACAATCCCTCTGCCATGTAACAGTCACCAAGATCATTCTCCTCCACATCCCTCAGGGACACATAATTCAGCAAATAATTCCATACCAAAACAAATGCCAATAAGAAGAACACGAGGACAACTTCCTACACGCTTCAGAGACTTTATCATGAATTAATCACCCAAATATACACGAATAATGCTCACTGTAAATGAGACCGAAATCTGGGGGAGCCTTGTTATAAAATAAAATAAGACATACCTCGGCTGATTTACAGGCAAATACTCAAGAGCGAGAACGAGATGTGAACGGGACAAAGCCCCGTCACAAAATGACCATTATCTTTCTTCACAAATGTTTCCAACACACGTGTTCCGGTCGAAAAATAAAATAATATTTAAAGTGCTCTATTTTTCGTCCAATAAAAATGCTTCACTCCTAATTATACTCGCTTTGTTTCTCAAGCCTGTTAAGCCATAAAAAAACGCTATAAAAGGGGTCACAGGGAAGTTCAACAGGCAGTCAACAGGTGGCCACAAAGGAGACCGATCACGTTCAGCAGCTATCAGCAGGAGAGCACCAACCACCGTCAACATGTGTGAACTACTATGAGAGATCGACCAGATCCGAAAACCGGCTTATGAACTTTACCACAAGGTAGCTGTCCCAAACCCTCACGTTCCTGTTGAAATAAACCACGTAAATCTATTTCTACTGTTGTCGTATTTCTTTCTTGCAACCATACGCTTGTCTATAACAGATGCAAGATAAATCTGCTACTGACAATTGAGTTGTATGTCTTATATGGTGTTATATATTTTATTTATTATGCTCATCATTAGTTTATTTATCAGAATTATTGCACATATTAAAATGTAATGAACAAGCATTTTTATCATAAAAATTAGCTATATTTACTTATATATTTAACACAAATGAACAACCCTTATTTTATTGTTTGTTTTAACAATTTTTTAAAAACTATATATGTATAACAAGACAATTTTCGATTTCATAGAAGCATTTTTAATGTCTGTTTTCTAATGTTCATGGAACATTCTATATCCTATCATCTCTTACAAGTCCCATCTAAAGACTTGTAAAATATCATCCAACAAAGACCACCAAAAATAATTTCCAACTAAAATTTTGATTTCAGAAATGGACGGAGATATATCATTGACTTAGACAATGTAAAAGTTGGGTTAATAGTATACTTGTTTGAATACTCAGATTCACGGAGTGCTTTTTCTTCCTCCCTTTGTTCCTTTAAAAGGGATATCAATTATGTGTATTCCCTTCATCACAGTTTTTAACTTTATCAGTATAAAGGAATTTGAGATTTTTTTTCAGACTGTTTGTTCATTATCTTCCAAAAAAGGCTTAAGGAAAAAAAAATACAAAATTTTGGAAAAACTATAAAATGTATCACCTTGACTGTTGTTTTTATGCATTTTGTGTAAAAAAAAAAAAAAAAAAATAATTAAACAGAATTCATATTATAAAATAGAAAAATAAATACATTGACTGGATATGTTCTTAGCTCTTTGTCACACTCACATAAAAAAATCTAAAAAAATCAAATTTTAAAAAGTGTTCAGTTTTCCTTTTAATTATTCATTCATTTTATTCATATTTGTGGCTGGTAATATTTTCTCTAATTCTCAGGATTTGGGGATGAAATTGAAAATTTATTTACATTTTCTTTTCCAAAAAATGGAGCTGGATACATTTTCTTAAAATTTAAAAAAAAATGAACTGGATAAACTTAACTTTGACACATGGGTTTATAAAAAATTTAAATGTAATTAGTTGGTAATTTTCAAAATCAGTTTCCTTTTTTATTTATTTATTTATTTTTTTGATAATTATTTGTTTATTGATTCAACAGCATGACAGTTTGGACAATGAATAAGTACTTTATACAGTTTTAAAATTGAAAAAATATAAGAAAGAGATTTAAACTTTGTAATATCCATTAATGAAACAAGTCTGGTTGAAAATGTGGTTCCGCTGGCAATGTTCATTCACTAGGTCAGCATTACAAATTTTGATGCATCAAGCCCAAAAGTTTTGCACAAAATAAATGCTGTTTACCCTCTTTTTGATTTGAGTGCATCTCAAGTTATATCTCTGTGTCAATACATAATCAATTGATTATTAAAGATGAGATATTGTTCTACAAGGAGATGTAATTATCTTTTTTTTAAGGAATTGACTTAAAGTGTATTTCATTCACTAAGGTTTCAACTTAGAAATGTTTTGTGAAAAACAATTTTAAAACTTATGGTTAGCCAACCAAATTGATGAGCTTCCTTTTTTGTTGTTGTTAAGATGGTAGTATTTTGATATATGTATGGAGACAACTTGGAGTACAAGTTTCAAAAACACAATATGAAATTGTCAATTTTGAAAATGATAAAAAGTACTACCAGTCATTGAATTATGTCACATAATCTAAAAAGATATAGAATAAAATCTAATCATCACATGATAAAGAATTGTATCTTTAGAAAGAGAAAATATTAAATTTTGTTTACATACTAATTTTATCAAAATAGCCTTGAAAATAAAGGCGATATCAGAAGATGAAATGTAAGGAAATTTCACTATTTTGATGTTTTAATAATAGAACAGTTTGGGATACTTACTTGAGTTGCATAATGAAATCTCACACCACCAAATAAGTTATTTTAAATATACATAATAAAAAAACAAATATTATAAAGTGAAATGCAAATAGTATATTTATCATATAAATACATCCTGAAACTTTTAGCAATAATAGTTGGTTAATACCATTTTATTGTGACATCATTGACTTGTATGATAAAATCTGACAGTGTAGAAATAAACAAAATTTATATTTCTTATATGGTATTATTATTATTATTTCTTATGGTATTGACCTAGTGAAAAATATAATGGAAAAAGGCACACTGATAACGTGCTACAGTTGAATAAAGTAAATAATGAAAACTTAGATTTGTAATGAGCTCACTAAATGTTTTTTCATCTTCAAGGATTGTTATAGAAGATTATTTTAAATCATACTGTTGTTCTATTGTCATTTCATTATATTCTAGTTTAATAATATATCTATATTCTCTATGAATATAGATATATTATAGTTTTTTTCCTACATGTATTTGCTATAGGTGATCAGTGATGAATATATTAATTTAATAGCCAGAGTAAAAATTAGAAAAGAAAAATAAATTTAATGTTTTATGTCATATCTTTTTTTTTTTTTTAAAAAAAAAAAAAAAAAAAAAATCAATATTTATTTGTACATAATCAAACATCAGTTATTATAAATAATTACATTCCTTTATTGATTAGTAATAACTAATAAGGCCATCACTTAAATCAGTATGATTTTTTCATGATAAAGTTCATTGTTTCTATACATATGTGGCTTAGTCATCATACACTTGAATCCACACCCAGTTATATTCAATTCTATATTTCCCCAAGTTCTTTCCATTAAAGAATAATGTTTTCCTTGTCTTTTACAATATTGGCAGTGATATTCTGCATTTATAACATTCATCTAAATTCTTAACCATTTTCCTCTCAAACACACATTTTAATCAAAAATTGTAAATTTTCTTAGCATCAGAAAATGTTATGACTAAGAAGTGAATCATAATTTTAAATTCCAGCAGACAGCAATGAGAAAGGTAAAAACCTTGGTTATAACGAGTTAAAATGCAATTTGAACTAAAATACAACTGAAATTATTGCCCCTCTTATTATTAGAATCCATTGTGTCACTATGTATGTAATACTGTATATACTCATGTATAAGCTGACTTCATGTATAGTGCAACAACTCAATTTTTTGCTTGAATGCAATTTTTTTCAAACGTGGTTAAAACTCCAGAAAAAATTTACCTGTGCATAGTGCAACTGGTCACTGAAAATGCTTGATTTATTTTTTTAACCTAAAAAAAAAAAAAAAAAAAAAAAAAAACGTGTATCATGCAACCCACTATTTTTGAATAAAAAAAAAATGATTATAAAAACTTGCACTGTAGTTGGGTATATATGGTACTTGGATTGAAATAAAGTGCTGATATATTGAATAAGTTATACCTCTGCTATTACAGGTTGCATAAAAAGTTTGTAATTAAAATATAAACAAGCAATTTTTGTGCTTGTGCATACAAAAGAATATAATGAAGTTTATGAATTCATATATTACAATGCAGCTGAATTCTGAAGCTGACAAAAATAATACACAAAACCTTGAATATGCTTATTTTTATTTCTGTATCAAAATAGTAATGAATTAAAACTTTTCCAAAAGCAATTTTTTCATCATTTTATCAATAAACTGTAAAAATGTACAATATGATAGAAAATGTTTACAGAATTCAATTTAGAACACACAAGTTATGTTACCTGTAATTCCATGTATGATTCTTCACTTGGTAAAGAGTCAATGACAACATCTATATCTTTGGCAGTTCTAGCAATCAGCTTGGAGAAAAGAACAGCATAATCTACAAAATATGATACATGTAAATTATATTAGGTTGGAATAAAATAAATGGCCATTTTTGCATCATTCCTTTCTGTTTATTATACCCAGAGTTCACTTTTTTCACAGCACTGCCAATGATATTTTTAATGTCAACAGTGCTTGAAGATACAAATTGGTTTCATTATTGGCCATTGTTTCCAAAAGTTTGTTTTTGGTGATAGACTCAAGAAGAGGCTCTTTATTGTAACATGTAACTTGATAATGGAGAATTGTGGAATTGTGTAGCTTCACAGGGCTCCAGACTAACATTTTCACCACTGTCCAAATAAAATTTTAAACTGCCCAAAATAGTTGTTAGAAGTATAATGAAAACTCCATTAAAATGTTTAAGAAATAAATATTTTGAGCCATTCAATCTTTATTTGCTTTTAATGTAAGTAGAAAAGGTTGAAGCAAAAAAAATTAAAAAAAGCTAAAATATTAAAGTTTTAAGAATGAATAAATACAAAAACAAAGTAAATTTTATAATAATCAATTATTTTTATATAAACATTTTAGAGCAACTTTTATCATACTGTAAGAATTGTGCACTATGTATTCATTTTCTATATAAAGAATATTTGTGCATTCCAACTATCAAAATAAAAAGAGGTTTTAGTATATATATATATATATATATATATATATATATATATATAAAATTTATGATTATATATATATATGTATATATATGTGTGTATATATTAATATATATATATATATTTATATATGTATATTATATATATATATATGTATTTGTGTATGTATGTATATATATATATATATATATGTATGTATATATATATATGTATGTATGTATATATATATATATGTATATAAGAAATGGATGTATGTATATATATTTATGTATGTATTTATATTTTATGTTTGTATGTATATATTTATATGTATATATTTACAAATATGTATGTATATATATAAATGTATGTATATGTATGAATGTATATATATATATGTATGTATATGTATGTATGTATACATATAGATGTATGTGTATGTATGTATACGGAATACATGTATATATGTATGTATGTATATTATGTATATGTATGTATGAATGTATGTAGACAAGGTATATAGGATTATATATGTATGTATGATTTTCAGATGTATATGTATGTATGTATACATGTATATGTATGTATGTATATATGTATGTATATATATGTATGTATATATATGTACATGTACATATGTATGCATATATATATATGTATGTATGTATATATGTATATATATGTATATGTATGCATATATATACATATGTATATATGTATGTATATGCATGTATGCATATATATGTTACGTATATATAAACATATAAATATGTATATTCAGGTATGTATATATATATATGTGTTTATATGCAACAGAGCATTTATGTGTACACTTATATATATATGTATAAATATGTATGTACAAATAAATATCTGTATAAATAAAATATGTACAC